>JAHZNK010001548.1:0-10738 GCA_027744615.1 Lepidocyrtus cf. nigrosetosus NNG-2020 | reverse complement strand
TTTATTAGTCACGATTATCAAGACGACATGTCTTAAAATTGGAGAATAGACTCACAATATACATTTCTTATTTCCACATTCCTCGTTAATTACAAGTTTACTTTCTCTTTTCTTCACAAAATTGCCCTCTTTTAACGGTTTGTCACGTTCCTTTCCAATAACGCATCTTTCTCCTCGTTTTACTGTGTAGTAAAACCTGATAGCTTTCAGTAAAACTTAGAATTATAGAGAAAATGACTTTTTAGCAGAGGAGTTCCGTAAAGTTTAATGCCATCTTATATTTCACGAGAGTTAATACGTAGATAAATTTTGACTTTGATGTCTGTTACAAACGTTTAGTAGAGCATACTGTGGAAAATGGCATATATTTTCAAGTTATATGCAAATAATAAGCAGATTATTAGTTATACGAAGTCACAAATGAAGAGTTTTTTTAGACATGCACTGGATTAATACCTGAATTTAAAATGTGTCGGATTTTGCATTTACAAATGTTTGCTAAATTGAAATTTGTTATGCAAAAATGTCGCATCTAAAAGCTTATATTAACTATTGTAAACTACTAAAATATGCATTTATTCAAGGTATCAATGTTTTCGGGTAAAACTACTTGTACCCATTAAGAAACCTGCTATATTGACTCCTCCACCTTGAGTATAAATATGTATAAATTTGTTCATTTCCGAATAAAAACCGTTTTGTTGCTACAACCTCGTCTACAAATTCAATCTCACAATTTTTCCTACTACCACAATCATCATTGCAGTTGAATATCTCCTTTCTTTTCACCAATTTACTGGGCACTCTCGTACACCTTTTTTAGCATAAGTTTTCCATGGAACGGTGGTGATGGTGGAGGGATACAAGGCGTTGGAGGAACTATGGGCCACGATCATGTTCGTGTACGTGGAAATACCACCTTTCCCTGCACACCTCCCTATCAGCTAAAACTGAAGATTTCCTCCGCATAACGTGCTTGGCTAGCAAAGAGAGCGAACATGTCGCTGTTCTAGCCGTTGCGTCCTTCTTTTCCAAGTGTTTCTTGCACTCCTCTTTTTCTCCAGTAATCTTTGTTCCTCTGAAAAATGCAATAAAAAGCTTCAAGAGAAGGAGAAAAATAGACTAATGAAAAATATTGTCAGAAACATAAATTGGAGGAAAAATACACGAGCTATACTCCATCAAGTGCTCTAAGGATACGCTGAACGGAATATTAATTGTATGGAAATTGGAAAACGTGAAGCAACCAGTTACAAATGAATAATTCCCTATTTCTTTCCAATTTTTATTCTCTTAAATTCTAATTTCCTTCTTCGTTCAAAGTTTACTAATTTTTGGGTGTTTGTGACTAAATAAAAACGGGATGTGTGGGTAGAAGATATTCTACAATGAGGATTTGAAAATTTCTTTTAAAGTATTAAAATACTACGAGTTTAATCGTTTTGACTACTTTTAAAAATGTAGTTCCACCACACGTACTTCAATTTTAGATTGTTAAATATACAAAAAAAAACTTTTATACTACCGCGATTTAAATTAAACTTAAAATGAGCTATTCGTGAATTTGGTGAATGTGTCAGTTCCATCACACAGGTATCTTCTGGGTCCATCAAGGAGTACCTTTTTAATAATAGTTTGTTTTCCAAAAAAAAACTCTGGGATCTCATGTATTCAAGGTTGCAAAAAATTGAAAAAGGTAACTAAAAGAAATTCATTAATAGCATAACTAGTCAAACTCCACTATAACCAACCAATTCACTAACATAAAAATAGTATAATAATTTTAGTTCTCAAAAGCGACTGTTTTGAGCCAATATTTGCATAAGTTAATTATTTATCTACTACAAGCAAGGTCGTTATAGCGGAGTTTGACTGTATTTTAACAGATGCATGTATTTTCTTCCAATGAAATCTTAATCATTGAAAAATAATGCACCTATGGTACAACTAGTGGTAGCACTTCCGGTCCTTATCCAAAGCTCAGCTGTCTGATTCAAGAAAAGGAAATTAAAAAAGTTTCAAAAATGGAGTAAATAAGCGAACGCATTCTGACATTCCTACTCTCACAGTTAAAGAACAAAAGAAAAAGCTTTTGTGTTCTGAGTATTTCAACTTCTGTTTCTTCCGTAGGCGGATGAAACATTTTTTTGCCGAGGCTGAGGATGATGTAGCCTGGAAAAGTATTTACTTTTTTTCTCAGAAGAAATAAGTCCGAAACAGAAAAAAGAAAACAAAGAAAGTTTGGAGAAAGGTTCGTTTTTAGACAGGACAAAGTGAGTGACATTTGTGTTCTTCTCACAGACTTAACGGAATTAAGGAAATACGCATTCAAAACATTTACAACCGAATTCATATGAAACCATAAGGTTTAGGTTGAAATGAAGAAGAATGAGTGGAAAACTGGAAAAACAAACTTAAACTAAACTTGGTTAGTGGACAGAGAAATGTACGTAAAGTCCAACCGCTATAAAAGCAATAATAATAAATTTCATAATAAAAACTAAGACGAGTGAAAGTTTGTGTTCATTCTTCTATATTTTCCCTGCTGCCAAAAAGTTTAAGAAAGTACATATTTTGTATATACCAGACTTGTCTTCTGGAAACCACCACCACATGCTAAAACTAATTAAGAAGGAAACACTTCATCACTATCAAAAGAAGTAGAAGAAGATAAAATAGAAGGGGAAGAAAGTTATCCTTCTTTTCATATCGTTTCAGGATTAGGCAAACTTTTCCCTAAAGTTAAGTGTCATCCTTGTCATATTCATTGAGTGAAAGCCAAAAAGGATGTGGAATTTCACTGAAGGGAATGTCTGCAAAAAAGCGAATCGTCCCAGGACCACCAACATAGAAAATCGGTGATGAGTAAGTAAACATAATTTTGAGTTTTTTGTAGTTGGTTTATTTATGGAAAAGTTTTTCCTAGTCTTTTTGTTCATTGAATTTACCCCCTTTGAAATCCCATTTGCTACAGATCTTTTACTGATATATGAATTTTGCAAAATTAATTGTAATAGCATCAAATCTTATTTTTTATCAGTGTTCACATAGAAAGCATTTTGCTAGTATTTTCTAGTAAAGCAAATCACAACAAACAAATAATTTGGGAAAAGTGAATACATTAATGTTATTTGTTGATGTTCATGATAATCAATTACTTATTCGTTATCGAAAACCTTGTATCTTATCATCTTGAACCATCAAGTATAGCAACCATCTTTCGAAGATTATTATCTTCATCAGAGTGATTATCATCAAGACTTAAATATTAAATGATCACATACCAGGTTTATCTAGCAAGCATGATGATGACACCGTCTTAATTAAGCATCCTTTTTGGTTTGCTTTTCAACCGCGTTTATTTCATTCAAGTGCTCATTTTGGTCCAAAAATCTTGTACAGCACATATAGAAAAGGAGAAGTATTCGCCAGCTTTTCTCAAGGCACTTCATAATGGCAAGACCTCAAAATTGAGGGTTCTATTTAAAGGAATCCATGGAATGCTTTGTCAACATTGTACAACATCAGTGTTTACAGTGCCGCCAAGTCGTTTTACTCGTTTGGGAGAAAACAAATCGGCAAATTACTGTGTTCATGCAAGGAAAAGTGTGTAGTGGTTGTCCTTCTTGAAAAAATAAGCTGACAGACTAAAAATAGTATGGATACGTGCTCACTTATTCCCTTCTTTAATAAAATCCAAAGCCCACTTGACTTTTCCCCTCTTCTTTCAACTTTCACAAAAACATTT
This sequence comes from Lepidocyrtus cf. nigrosetosus NNG-2020, assembly GCA_027744615.1. Lineage (NCBI taxonomy): Eukaryota > Metazoa > Arthropoda > Collembola > Entomobryomorpha > Entomobryidae > Lepidocyrtus > Lepidocyrtus cf. nigrosetosus NNG-2020. The sequence continues at coordinate 6,990 of JAHZNK010001548.1, read as the reverse complement.
TTAAAAGAAAGCATTTTCTATCCCACTAATCGCTCTTCTTAAAAATCTTGACTTTTCACAGCTTGTCTCGTAGAAAAAAGCGGCGAGGTTTTGTTCGATGATGTAAAATCATTTAAATGTGAACAAATTTCGGGCCTTTCCTTCTTTTTTATTTTCCGGACCGCAAGAAATAGAAAATTGTGGTGTAGCAGCAGGAGCTGGAGCGGTAGTAGTTGTAGGAATATGTTTACATAGACTTCCTAACCATGCCAAAGTTTTCCATTTATCATTCCGTTTTATTTCCAAGCGTATAGGAAAGCAAAATTGGAGTTGCTGGTTTGGTCGCTGTTTAGAAGAGGAAGGAGAGTGGAGAAGCGTGAATGAAAAAGGGACGGAAATGGAATTCATGAATTCATGCAAATTTTATTCTACATTAATGGAGTCAAGGCAAGAAGAAAGAGAAGGAGGAGGAAGGGGAAAGCAGAGTAGTACACAGTAACATTCACCATAATTATATACAATACAGCTTTCCCTTCCTTGTTAACTTCCCGAGGCTCATTTATTATGAACTATTTTTACGTAACATATTTAAAGAGATAACACAACTCGTGGCTGAAAGTACATAGCATGAGTTTGACTCTCGAAAAATATCATTTTATTGTATCTCTACTTCCCCTTCTTGAAACTTCATGTATGCATAATTCGCGCTAAACTTGCAGACAGTTCAACCCTTTTTCCAGTCGTCACTTGTATATAGGATGAGGTAAAGACTCGAGTAATTTGCAAAGATTCCATCTTTTTCGTCGTCGTATTTTCGTCTGGAAAGTTTTTTGCTGAAATTATCTCTGGGCAAGATGATCATTAAATGATGAAGACGGGAAATAACCTAAGACTTACTATAGGGTATAATCACAACAGAAAATAATACTCCCAAAGGAAATTTCTTCTTTGCACTTACTCATCAATCATAATCTTGTTGATGATTTAAGGATTGGATTAAAAAGACTGAGGACATGTACAGCTTTCTGCCACAAGACGGTGTCATAAAGGCGCTTTAGTAGGTATCAAGATGGGATAAAGCCACTTCATAATAAATCAGTTTAAAGGATTTTTAAAAGAACAACGTATGATAATCACATGCGACTTTTAGGTGAACTTGCCCCAATGACAAAAACATTTAATAGCTATTTTTAAGGTGAACCAAGTATAAATTAAGGTTCCAGCAGCAGCTTGAAATTTATACGAGCATTCCTTTCCATTATTTTCATTCGCGATAAAGTCACATCAGCTGATTACCATTTAAAAGCAGTAACGGCAACAAAAGAAAGTTTGGAACGAAACAGGTTAATTTGGAGTATAAGAAAAGGGGGAATTTGTATTATTTGCAAGAAGTCATGGGTCACGTCATAACTCTTTAGGAGTGTCGCAGTGAGAGAACTATAATCACAATGGTGCGTTTTTAATGATATGCTTTACTTTCACTTCCACTTTTAGCGTGCCTCCCCCTCCAGAAAAACATTCCAGCGATTCCAGCTTTCTTTTATATAACCCACCACTAACCAGCCCCATATGAAGAAAAGGAACAGAATCAGTTTAGCCGCTCATTTTCTCATCTAATTTTAGACCTTTCAATTTTTTATGTTACTCCAGAGCGAATGAAATGGAACACGCAATAAAATGGTTTCGTAGCTTTTTTTGAATGGGCACAGTTTTCTTTATACTTTTATACAGCAATGTTATTAAATAGGAACATAAAAAGGGCCGTTGAGTTTCCTTTCTGTTTTCATTCTTGGCTATCCGCACTTTCATTTCATCTACCTTTCCTTTCATTTATACGAAATGAAATGTTAAATCACAAGAAAGAAAGGGCCAAAAAATCTTGGGGATATGGAAAGAAGACTTTATAAAGATTGTTAAGAAGCAGCTTCCAAACCTTATGCGCTTATATTTTCTCTCTTGAAAAGGGGTTAGAGTTGAAGAATATTTAAAAAGACGGAGAAAAGGGAGCCGTTTTGTTTGTGTAAGTGTATTATTGTGTAAACTCAACTCTCAGGTCGTAAAGATATCTATCAACTGTTGCAAAATATCACCACCACTTCATCACCGTTTGCAAAAGTTTCTCTTCAGAGACACATAGAAGGAAAGTGAAGAGAAAGGAAAAAGTGGAGAGAGTGAGAGTCGTGGGCTGGAAGGGCGGAAAGGATATTTTTATCTAAACTTTCACAAAAGTTGCGTTTTTCTTGTCGACTCTTCTGAAACAAGATTCCATTCACTAACATTCTCATCCGTAAAGAGAAGTGGTTCTGCTTATGATGATGATGATAATGATGACGGTGATGATGGGGATGAGAAAAGAATGAGAGAGAAAGATTTTTTCTGTAAAGAGGAAAGAAAAAGTAAGTTAAGTTGAGACACAATGAAACTTGCGAACAAAATTGTTAGTCTTGGACAAGGGAAAAGAACACTCACAAAATCCATGTCATTATCAACATCAACTGTAAAGTGAAAAAACGAAGGGTAGAAAGTGAATAATAGTTTTACTTTTCAATAGTGAATGAGAGAAAAAGGAATGTGACATTTTACTAACTTGTTTCTTTCAGTTAGAGAAAGCATTTCTCTTTGAAGGATGAATTAAAGTTGAAAAAATTGCATTTCTTTTCTTGTTATTATCACTCTTTTTTTGTGTGTTAACCGGAGCCATTCTCTGCTAATTACGATTACATGACTGATGATGCTCATTGAAACGATGAAAAGAATGACGGAGGAAAGCCTTTTTAATAAAGCCCATTAGATTGTTGAAGGAAAATGCAAACGAAATTGGAAAAGAAACTTCAGGAACATGCTGCGAGTAGGTCTATTCTTCTCGCAAAGTCAGCAAAAATCTGAAGGCTTTTCCATTTACGATATTAAATTCTGCACTTTTTCATTCATTCTTCAGCTTCACATAAATGTTTCAATCAATAATGTTTGTTTTGGGTTTAGTTTGGTTTTGGTGGCGAATGGTGGTGTAGCACTAGTGATGATTATCATCGGTTTTTTGTCCCACGAGACGGTTCCGATATTACAATTCTATGTTCTTTAGGAAATTTTTAAAGCTTCTTGGTATAAAAACTCATACATAAACAAATAGCATGAATTCTTGTACAAAGGAAAACAAGGGATACTTTTTCATTGTAGTATGCTAAAAATATTAAAATTGCATACCAATTTGTTTCGTCATTCTCGTCATTTAGATTTGTTAACTAAGGTTTGACATGCTACGATTTACAGAATTATTGCATCTTTTATGAATACAACATAAATCAAGAATGTTTTTTACTAAAATATCAGGTTCAAAGGCTTGCGAAATATCAATAAACCCAGGCAGGCTTTTCAGGAGTATGTAAAAAAGCGATAAAAGTTTAGAGAGAAGCAGACAATAAACAAGGAAAGGAAATGGTTGAAGGTTGCTTTTTTCCAAAAGAAATGACTTCCCTAATGCGATCTGTTTATCTTAAAAAGAAAAATAAAGTTTGGCCTGTTAAATGAGACACGTTTAAATTATCATCCTTCCCATCACCATCAACATAATATTATACATTTTTCGTCTCTGATGCTCCTTTGCTGCTCCTGCCAAGTCAAGTTTAAGTAAAAAGGAGAATAGGAATCTGGGATGATCTAACACAAAACCGTAGCTTTTATTTCTCAAAGAATACGGCGTCTAAAAATGAGTACCCATTTTATCCTTGTGCCAAACTAAGTTGCTCTTAAAAGAAAATCATGGCAGGATCGTCATCATAGCGGAATAATATGGTTATCTACTCTGTGCCTCTCTATTCATAACAATAATCATTGAAGGTAACAGGAATGTGGGTTATGTATAAAGTGAGCACGTATATTTCTCAGTACTCTCTGGCATCAGCCAACTAACTCCAAACGTCAATAATTTCCACATGGGTGAGTTTTTGTTGCTTTTCTCCATCTTCTCTCATAGCCTTTCCTCACTTCACAAGACATATTTTTTGCGCACACTTATGAAACCTTCTTTGAAAACCATCTTCGTATTCATCTTTCACATTTTTTGGAAAATGACTTGTACACGATATGCAAGAAAGAGTTTTTATAGAAACCTGTTTTTTCCCTGGCTCTTTTCCCATTCATTTCTATTTTATCCATCCATGCAATCCAATCCAACTGACTGACTTTTTACACATCATCCATCCTACTTGAAGTGATTCAGATAGAGAGAACCTTTTTTGAGCAAATATTAAACTTTTTGACGGGAAAAGCTCTTAAAGTGTATGTATAGTAGTAAGCTGTGCCATTCAGGCTTTATCCAATCCAAACGTTTCAATAACTTTCTCCAGTCTCTGGCAATGCTTGCAATTAAGTACATGTCTGTTATTTTTTACTTCTCTGCTGTGTTGCTCATTTCTCAATAAATTATATAATCTGTGAATGGGAACAGTTCAATTATGCTGCGTAATTGAATTGAGCTTTTGACAAGGCTTTTTTAGCTTTCACTTTGAACCCTTTCCTTGTTGCAAAAAAACTCATGGAATTTTTATCCTTCCCTATCTAAAGTAATAATAATAATAATGTTAAAGGGAAAAAGTTTTGAAGACAACTTGTTCCTTTCTCCAATAAAATGAGTAATGGTTATGGCATCAACAGAGAGGGGGTTGTCCATGTAGAAAATGAGAAGCCAAAACAGCAAAGCCAAAGCGACTTACGTCTTCGAGCCCTCAATGTTCTCAGATTATACATATATAGAAAGATCCGTGTTGAAAGTGGGAATTTAGCCTTTGTATTTTTGACTACACGGAGCTCAAGGTTCATACTTTTTCAAAATTCATCCATCCAAAGTTATACGTTCTTTATTTGGAAACAAAGTTGAAAGGAAAGGATGACGAAGAATATATTTCTATTAGAAAACAAAATACTTTATGTTGTCTGCTCTAAAATGAGAAAACTTCTTTGTATACTTTTGATCCGCTTTTGCAAACTCAGCCCCTTTTTTCGATTCATCCTTTAATTCAAATACGGAGAATTTTTTTCTGTTTTTTATGTTTTTAAACCTGGAAATCTTTAAAGCATTAGTCACTTTGAGCTCATGTTTAACTTAAGCTATGTTATATTATTAATATTTTAAAAGTTTGTCGTGAATAGTTTTGTAGAGTTTTTAATTGTTGAAAAGTACAGTGATTAACAAAAGATTCTATTTATAAAATTCTTATTCCCTTTACTTATTATGATCGTTAGGGTGATGATGTGAGCTGAGCTCAAACAAAGCATAATCTCCATTCTTTATCCTTTCTCTTTATCAGTATGACGTAGATCTAAAAGTACATGGCATCATGTTTCCCGCTGCCCTGTCGCAATTAAGCAGATTCAAATTTCCACTTGAAAAGTTTTTTCGAGATCAAAGTGAAGTGAGATGTCCAACAGGCACATGCAAACATATCCAAACTCATCCGCTGCCCAACAAAGAAAGGGTGTTTGCGAGTTTCGAATGGACAACGTGATGTAGTATATATCATCGCCTGATCACTTCAAACTTCAGCATAGGAGAAAGTGTTTGTACTGACTGAAATAAGCATCATGATATTATTTAACACGCTAGATGAGTTTTTCATTTAAGCCAAGAAAAAAAGGAACAGACCAGATCAAGTCAAGTCAGGTAAACAAACATGTCAAAAAGATAAATGTGTGCATCTGCTAGGTCTGGATCGTCTTCATCATTGGCAGGAATAGCAATAATTCTTCATCTTGTTGCGCCTTATTTTACCATTTTTACGTTGTTAACGAGTAAAAAACAAGAACTTTTCACACTAATCCTTCTGATATTTGTATGGGATTCGCTGATATGCAATACTGCTGCTCTTTTTTCAGCCGAAAAAACGATATGCAAATTTTTTGGGCGCTTTTGAAGTCAACAAAAGTAGTATAAGCTGGGATGAGAGGAAAAAAGGGGAATCCAGGAAGGGAAGAAAGATGAGTCGAAAGAGAAATGATGGCATAAGTCTTTCAAGGATGAGACACAAAAGAGGTGTAGTAAAAGTGTGAAGAGTATCTGGTGGGTATTGATTACAATGAAATGGAAGTAGGAAATGTATAATTCCTTTTCAAATTCACTCAGATTTTTCCAAGGAAAAATGCATATAGAGAAGAGTTTTAAATTTACTAAAGAATCGATCATATTATGAAAAGTAGGCTTTTATAAATGTAAATAAGAAAAATCAGGATGGCTATGAGAAAGATGGGTTGGGAAAGACAGAGAAAAAGTCGCAAAGTGTTCATCGTGCAGGGAATAACCGTTCCATCTTCATTTCTGAGTTTTCTTGCTTCTTGAGAAAGAGCTTGTCTCTCTCTTTGTGGTGGGATGGAAAGGTGGAAGTGTACTTGAAAAGTAAGATATGGGATTAGTTTCACTCCTCTTCGCTTCCACTTTCTACAGGGAAAGGTCTTTGCGAGGGAGCAAAACTAAACTATGGGAGCTGCCAAGACTGATACAGCATTTCTCCTGCCTCTTTTACATCGATCTCAATTTTATCCTCCCACCATATCACCTTTTTCTTGGAATAAAACACTCTACCTTTAGAAGGTAGGAGGAATTGAAAAGGGAAAGAAAATGGATTTAAAATCTAGAGTTGCTCCCTTCTTTCGTCATTTCATCACAATTCTCCTTTCAATAAATTCAAAATTCACTATCATTCATGTGTCTCTAAGGTTGTGTTGTTCTTGAAACAAGTACCTGGCCCATCACTCTGCAAATCTGCAGCCTCCTTACAAAAATTGTACATAAAATTCAAAATAAAACAGATTTACAAAACAATGTAAGGGTTGACTCTTTTCCAACGTTTTAACGGATATGACTGGAATGTAAAAATTTAGCATGGTGCAATATGTAAAGTACGTAAACACATCATAAAGCATGATTTCATTTCAATTCTATCATTTTCAAGATCGTCGAATAGTAAAAACCGTCAACAAATGGATTTAGTGATAGGGGTTTAAATCCCTCTGACTTTT
>JAHZNK010001547.1:0-13209 GCA_027744615.1 Lepidocyrtus cf. nigrosetosus NNG-2020 | reverse complement strand
TACAGATCAAGAATACGTTACTAGTTTTGCAAATTTAACTGCAAATTTTTGCCAAAATTGGCAAAGTTTCTAAAAATACAGTAAATAAACAATTTAAAAGAAAGTGGAGTTATGAATGCAAATACGTATGGCTTATCAGTACTTTTACTATATATTTTGCACAATTTGGCAAATACAGCCAAAATTAAGGCAGGTATCATTATCAAATGCATACGTTCAGCTAGTCGGTTAATGGTTTTACTACCGTTTATTACGTAAGTAATGGCGGGAAATAAGCAAATGTAGTGTTAAACTGTAAAAAGCATAAAATTTTTGTCTTGAAGATGATAAAATACAGTTGAGCAGTTATCATAAAATAGAAGCGTTGAAATTTTTACAAGAAATCCTAGTTCTTTCATAAAGAACTGAATCAAGTCATACAAACTTGGCTATAACGAACTACTTGCACACTATAAGGTAGGTTCATCATAGTCGAGTTAGACTAGGTAGAAAACACGTTAAACAGGGAACCTTTAAAAGAAAGTTTGATCGTCGTTATAGCTATTTAAAGATAATTTGTAGGTGGTTGCTGGTTCAGTTCTTGTTTTCCTCGTTTTTTTTTGCGAGCGCCGGTTGCATGCATTTGTTAAGTCGTAAACATGGAAAAGAGAAAGGTTTGGAGAGGAGTTTTTTTAGAGGACCTCTACACAATTTAAGTAGCGTTGTACATAGTCCTTTAGAAATTCAAAAGAATGAATAAAAAGAAAGAAGTGGAGACGGTGGGAATATTATGTAATATCTCTTTGAAGATAAAAAGAGAAAAGAATGGAAGAACAAGTATCATAAATTTAAGAAGGAGGCAGATGGAGTTGAGAAGTGAGAAAAGTGGCTTTTTGCCCTTTAATGCTATCATCTTCCCTACCACTACTCTCCTCATAACTTTTACAACTTTCTTCCTCATTAAAAAAAAGCAAAATCTGATACAAAAAAAGAAAATCAAAACATATGTCCCTGATTAAAACTTTCTTTTGGAGAAAACAGTTAAAAAAGAAAGATGGCCAGAGAGTCAAGTTGGATATTTTTAAAGTGTTTATGAGCTGGTTACATCTGTACACAGCAAATGTGGGAATTTATGTTGGGAATTCTAAAAAACTTGTAAAATATTTTTATTTAATAGGAAAATATTTTTAGTAACATTTGTTTCAGAAATTGAAATTGTCGGGTTGCAAATTATTTGGTGGGGTAGTCTGAGAAAGATAAATATCTTAAGAGATGAAGTCATACAGTTAAACTCCATCATAGTGAACCTTTCTTACAGTTGAGAAAGCAGTCATTGGACGGTATTTTTTATCCAGGTTCGCTATAATAAAGTTTGTATTTGCTTTATATTTAAACAGCGCTAATCACATTTTATTTACTAGCTAGAAATCTGCTGACGTCATCCTTGTCCAGGTTTGCCTTCCAAGGAGGAAAAATAAAGGAAAAATTGCTGACCAAATTAGGTCCAGAGTAGGCGGTATTTATTTTTTGATTTTATTATTTCATCGGTAATGCTAGTTTGTGTTCCCAAAGCATTTGGAGAGACAATTTTTGCCAAAATTTAATACAAAACGCTACTTCCGCAATTTCCTGATCATGAGAAACAAATATTTTGCTAGCTTCTTAAGAAATAATCTAAATGATCATGAAAACAGGAAATGGAATAAGATGGATGAGATAAAAGAATTGAGTAAAAAAGTCAATCCTTAAGAAAAAGAAGAGGGAAATAGTGAAAACAAAAATTTTTGGCAGTATAATTTGATCAGAGCTTTGAGAGATTTCTTTTCTTTTTCCCCTGATGATTTTTTTCTTAATCTTTCTGATGAATGATACGGGCTGGATGGAAAGTTCTGTTGGTGTTCCATTAGCTTCGTGTTTACTCAATAATAATCTTATCAGGGCTCGCGTATTCCTCTCTTTTTATGAAAACCCTTACTTCCATACGTTCATACTTTCCCTGTCAATACGAAAAAATCACAATTCAAAGTCAATTCAACTTTATTCAAGTCAAACTCCGCTATAATTTCATTGCTGGATAAAATCATCAAAACTACTTGTCCACTATAAGGAATGGACACTATGTCGAAGTTTTCTGTCCTCAACCTGGCTTTGAGAAAAAATATTAAAAACGATATTAAATTTTAAGTTTTAGGTTGATTAAAAACTTTAATTTATTTCTTATCGTTTTCATTTAATCAAAAGTAAAAAATCACGCAACTTTCTTATGCAATTTATTTTCCTTTTCTTCTCTTTGTCCTTTGGCTACCGTCATCTCCTGGGTTTTATTACTGGATTTAATGAGTGGAAGGAACAACTAAAAAATTGACTTTTTCCTCATTAGCTGGATTTTTTAGAGAAATAGGAACCCTACGTAATTTTATATAGCTTTGTGTTCCCCTGAAATCTACAATTCGCCCTTGTTTAGTCCAGCATATTAAAACTATTATTAGTTCTCTTATTATTATCCAACTCTGCTTCTTTGATACATTAACCACTCAAATTTTGATGGGTTCGGTTAACAAAATTCTCATGGTTTCCTTCGTTTTTTTCTTCCACTTCCTGTGAATGCAATGGACAGGAGTAATTTTCATTAAGGTTTAAGGGAAAAAATGAGCGAGGGGATATGCCCTGCTTATGATTCTCAATCTTTGAAAATGACGAGGTGGATGAAAACGATAAAGTTTACAAGAAAATGTTAACAATGGAAGAAGACAGTGGCATTAGTTAGAATAGAAAGAGCGTTATGATCATCATCCCCATTACTTTTGCATTGTTTCTAGATGAGAAGCTAAAAAGAAAAGAACATTTTTAGAACAGAGTGGACTTGCCACAGAGTTTCTCTCTCTTTAGCTTGTCATAACGAAGAGAGAGAGGAAAAGTAATAGTAAATGTGTAACTTGTATAATAATATCGTGTTCTCAGCTTGTTCGTCACCGTCATAATACTAGAGAAAGAGGGAGAAAAGACTGAAAGTGGATTTTGTATGAAACTTATGCACCATTATATTTTTTCTTTTGGTAAAGTAAGCTTTGATGATGGTGGTGGTCCGGGGTTTTGTGTAGACCGAGTAAGCAAGCAGAGTAGACAATAATATAATAAAATTGTTGTAAATACCGTATCAACTAGTTGGAAGGGTAAAAAGTTCCAAGATTGCTCCAAAATTGAGATTTTGCCGCTGAGCCGTGATGGGTTAAGAAAATGAATTCGGATTCACATTTTAGCAGATTAAATAAATTTGTCAATTTAAAAACAGACGGACAGACAAACACGTTGGAATCATAGGTAAATCTAGAGAAGTAGAGATAAGTAGTGCACGCATAAACTTTTATATCATAATATAATATCTGAAAGGCTCACATAGTCTTCAGAAAGTATATCATGGATCCATCTCTCATATTTTTATATATGATGAAAAAATAAAGGGCAATATTTCTTTAGTCGATCAATATCTCCGATGCCCGTCCACTTTTCCTCTCGAATTTTTTTCCTTTCTTCCCGCTCACTTATAACTTTGAAATCGTCGGGATAAGAAGAAGAAGTTGAATATGATATGTTCCTCTTGTATAATTGGACAACCAGACAGAAGCATAAAAGCGTATTATTTTTGATTCTTCATCCAACTATTTTCCATTAATACTTATGTCCGGCATACTCCACCCGATTTCTCCGAATCTTTTCTCTTCCCGATCATTTCGTAATAGGTGAGTTGTGTATAAAATGTCTACAAGAGGGAAAAGGAAAAGTAAAAGACAAAGAAGGATGAGAAGGATTAAATGAAATTCACTGGTTTCTATTCTCTTGCAATATCCTAATTATAAATTGACTTTTGCCAATATCATTTCAACGTATCATTTTTCAATCAATTATTTTTATTTTTAAATCTTTTAATTGCTGAAATCGCGTATTTATAAAGACCTGAAATATCTTCTAAGAACTTGAACGTTTCATATCAACCTCTTGAATTCATCGTGAGCCTGTTCATTAATGACGTAATTTTTATAACGTTCCCACTGTCGGTATTGTGAGACATGTCTAAAGAGTTACTGAAAGCTACTCCCGCATCCCACTACCGCGCCTTTTTTATGAACAGGTCCACTCACAAAATTGTTATTTCCTGACCTTACTACCTTTCCTGTTTTCTTCAATTTTCAAGTGAAATATAATGGGGGAAATAGACGGTGTATTTATCCAGAGATGTACAATTTAAGACCACAAAAATGGTCACTGAAAGAAACGATTTTCTGATAATAACCACGGTTTGAACATGCCGTACTTTTTATTTGTTATACCTTCCAGTTGTTAGTCGATGGAGAAATAGATTTCAACTTTTGTCGTCTTCTCATTTCCTTCAAAAAATAGTGTGAAATAGAGAAAGAAGATTCTAGATTCTTTCTAACGACTTTCCTTTTCCATTTTTTCATTCCTTGATTTAATGCTGGATTTTTTGTTGTCCAGAAAGTGTCAAGATTTTTTTGATTTGTACAAGTAATTGGCGTGAATAAATACAAAATCAGTAAAGGTTGAAATCTATTTTTTAAAAAAGCACGTTATGTATGACAAGGAGCTTAGGGGAGTATTGAAGTGGTTTTAGAGAAAATATAGGTAAATATCACGTATTTTGTCACCTTTGTTAGAAAAAGGAAAGCCTATAAAATTCTAGAAACCTTTGAAATGCACGATTTCATTTGAGGTTTACTTTCCGCTCAAAATAAAGTTTAGAGGAAAACAGGGAGAAAAATTCGATTTTGTTCAAATTATAAGGCTTCAAGGTTGGCACATCATGCTTCCGCTCAAAAACAAAGATACGGCTATTGACAAAGTTAATGCAATAAAAATTATTTTACGTTAAATTCCGCTATAACAGATAAAAATGGTACCTTATACAGTTTAACTTTAATGTTTTTGTCCACTATAGTGAAGGTATATTATAACTGAGTAATAAAATAAATGTTTCAGAATTTAAAAGGAGCAAGCTAGCAATATAACTTTTCATATTGATAATCATTTAGAAAGAAGAAATACCTTAGGGCACTGTCAGCTCTTAAGTAAATTTATAATATTTAACGACAAAATACCAAATTTTCATAAAATTTTAATTAAATTGATGGAATCATCAGTTCATTTTAATTTCCTAAGCCTCTTAAAGCATTTTCATTAATTTCTTTCCAAGAGAAGTTTAACTTGAACATTTTCATAAACATAATTTTACAAAAATTAGTTGGAAAGCGGGCATTATTACAGTGTAAAAGCATTTAAAACGATAATTTCTTTTAATTTCATTACAAGCGCCATAATATTTCAAAGAAAGGGACAATTTTGACATTTGTAAACTAATTAAATTTAAATGCTGGAGTAGAAAGAAGCATGTTTTCAAGCAAGTTTTCAACATTTAAAAGTAGAGAAAAGTTTAACTCGGGAATATCCTTCATATTCAATGGGGAATGAGCAATTTTATAGTGACCACTAAAAAATTCTGCTTTCTATCTGTGGAATAAAATTTTGAGAGAAGGGAAAACGATCAAGTTTGAAAATGGTTAATTTCATAGCAAAAGTGTGGAGCCGGCGAAGAGGAGACATTTTCTAAATTTTGTGAGACTTGTTTTGATTGCTGATTACCAAGGATTGGATAGCAGAGTAATTTTATGATGGAACATTACAATGGTCTCTTCATTTCCCCTTCCTTTCCATTCTCTCCTTCCTCTCCTCCTTATCATTATTGTACAATGTAAAGTTGATAGTGTAAAGCGAGAAAATCTCGAGAAAAATAAATGCTTCGTCATCTCTGTGGTGTGGTAATAAGTAGGAAGGGCATACTATAGCGCTCTTTCCTTGTTTTATTTCCCAAAAAACCAGCCAAACTTTCTAATTTCTACAGTTTTCCCTAAAATTTATGTTCTGTTAGAGCTCTCTTAATACTTTACGAGAAGAGGAGAAAGAGGACCGCTAATAATTTCGTTTATATCCCCCTTCAATATAAACTTTTTTTCTACAATGTTCAATATTCCTTTTTGGAAACCCTCTTGGAAAATTTACGAAATTCACAATCACACTCTATCCAAAGGGGCTGTCCATAAATTACATGGATAAATAGCATTTTTCTTTTTCTTGAGAGAATAGTATCTCTTAAGAATAGGTTGCCAGCTCTCACAATGTTATTTAAGGACTGCCCCTAGAATGGAAAACATTGAATGCAATCACTTTGTAGAAAAAAAGGAAAACTTCACGACTTGAAGAGGAGGATAGAAGTACAAGTCATATAGATTGTATCAGCGACGCCACACACCACCCCCACCGCATTGATTATTCCTCCTTGTTTCAACGCAAATCACTTTCATGCATATAATTTATGAACGTATCAAAGTCACCAGAGTTGAAAAAACTGGAACGTATAAAGACAAAACTTTTTTCGGCTCATCTTTGCTCATTGATTTTTACGAGAATGGCACAAAATTGTAAATGATAACAATCCTGAATATTTTAAACGGGGACTTTACTTCTTATTAAAAACCATTTTTCATAATAATTGTCATATGTGGTGGAGTGGGGAACGGGTTTTCATGGGTTTCAGGGTTTTTTGGTTTCATTTTAATAATTGGATAACATTTTGCCTTTAACTTTTAATTTTGAAATTGGTAAAATATAGATTTTTACGCTCGTAATACAAAGGAAAAAAGGAGATAAAAGTTGTTTAAAATCTTCGTGATTTACCTATTTCCCCAAGGCACAGCAAAACCAAAGTAGAGAAGTTGTTCTGAGTGAAAAGTAGCGTTTAAAGCAAGAGGGAACTTATGAGCAGTTAGGGATCTATTTTCTATAACTATTCCAGTTTTTACAGAGAGGAGAGAGGCAGTAAAGGAGCCGATGATGATGTAATAAAGATCCACTAAAGTTTTCCACCAGAAGAGCCACTCCGCTTTACAGGTATATGCTCCCTTTCATTGAGGCTTCTCTTAGGGACTTTTCATTAATTATCTCACGCCAATATCCTTTTCTCCTCAATGCTAAATTCAAAGTTAAAAAATATAAAAAATAAATATTAATTTTCTGTGCATTCACCGAGAATAAAAAAACTTGCAAATCTGTATTGTCATTAGGCATGTAAAGAAAAGAATTGTTATATTTCTAAGAATATTACGTGGATAGGTCATTCAAACCTTTCTTTGCAAACAAAACTCATCTTGTGAATGATTTCCTTTCTTCACTTTTCTAATAATGTTCTCTCAGTGAAATTCACCTTTTTATCCTCCACCACAAAAGATTCCACTCATTTGCAGATTTACAGGGAAAGATGAAATGTTTCAGTTTCTACAGCTAACGCTGCGCTTCATCTGAAAGTCTAGGGAAAAACAGACAATTTTCTATGTTTCTCCTTTCTTCCTATCTGTCCTTTTCTAAATGTCTTCCTCTTTCCTTGTCCTTTCACTTGTGAGAGAGAAGGTAAATAAATATCCTTAACAATCTATAGTAATTGTGGTATAGCAATAGATTTTTTTGTACAGTCAGCTTCTATATTTCAAGACAAGGAGATGACGACAAGTTGGAAAGTTAAAGTTGGGAAAGTGAGCAGCAAAAAAAAGAAGTTGAAATGAGCAATAGTTTTTTTTCCTTTTTTCATCATCAACAACAACAGCTTTGGTATAGCAGTGTAAGCATTTATGCTTTCTTGAAGGAAATAAAAACGGGGGAAAATAATAATTCAAGCAATAAGTAGCTAATTCACTGCATAGCTTCTAAAGAGAATGAAATTGCTAAAAGGAAGAAACTTAAGAGATTTTTATAATATTCAATACGTTATTTGCACAATTGGATTTTTACTTTAAATGTCTCATTGGTAACTAAAATGGATGGAATCCAATACAAAAATGGGATTTTTTACAGTATTACAAGTTCGAAAAGTTAGTCATGATTTTAAACTGTCTGTCTGCCGGCAACTAATTAAACAGTAATACTCCGAGCTAGTCGTTATACAAACATGCCACCTTTCATTTCCTGCGTGAGCGTTGGAATTAAAATTAAAGACTGGTTTTATAATGAAGATGACAATACAAAATATGTAAAATCGAAAAAAGTATCCTTAAAGTTTAATTTGAAAAAGCACCGCAAAGGATATAAAAATAATTTTTTCACATATTTTAGCTAGTTTTTACCTTGTTCATTACCTCAACAACTTTCTTAGAAGAATAGCGATTGAACCTTTGATACGGAACTCATTTCTTACGAGAAAAGCAGTTTTTATCGGTAGTAATAATACGTATGGCTATGCATGGCGGTGGTGGGTGCTGTGTATGGAAAGCTATTTAACCACACAGTATTTTGATCTCTATTTACAGACTTTTCTTTTATAGGCAAGCTTTTGTCTGATTTTTTTACTTGGAAAAGGGCCATTTTAATAAACTTTTAGAATATGCTACTTTTTCTTACGACTTTTCGATAAACTTTGTCGTAGTACAATTTGCTACAAGTTCGCTTTTTTCAACTCTTGTTTTTCTCCATTAAAAGAAAAAAATGAAACCATCAAATAACATAAAGTATTCACTTGGGGAAATGCTATCATCGTGATCGTTGGAGAAAAAGGGCAGACTATGTAAAAAACGAAAAAAACGTGGCTTTACTGTGAAAGCTACAAAAAAGTGATTTCTTCATAGGGAATGAGCAAGTATCGGCTTTTTTTACCTACCTGCGTTCCTGTTTATGCCAATTTAACGAAAATTTGGCTCCCTCCAAGATTTTTATTTATCGGCTTTGCTACCTTCCTGTGGAGGATATTAACCTTTTACAAAGCTTTAAAATGGCTTTAATTTTGTATTTTCATCAAACCTGAGAAATTTTAATCCACGACTACTCAAGGGAATTCCAGTAATTGCAAAAATAATCTTAGCAACATTTTTTTAAAGAAGGTCAATGAAAAAATTTAATCATATTTTATACCAAATGGAAAAAAATCACGATAGCTGATGGGTTTTTAATCAAAATGGATAAAATGAAATCTGGAATTTTCCGGGTTTTAACCGAAAAAATGAGACAACCAAGTGTATAAAGAAGAAGTAAATTTCCTCCTGCTTTGGGGCGTATTGAGATTTCTTAAAGCCAGTTGTCTCTGTTGAAACATGTTTGGGGAAAATGATTAAAACCCAGGAGATTTAACTAACTCTGACTGGTTCAAAGTATGCATATTCTGTGGCATTGACAAAGAATGACTCCCCCACATCGTCTTCCTCTTTGTCATTGCAAAGCAATACAAGGATGAAACTGAGAGAATGAAAATCAACAAAACATTTGACGAAGAGATTGAGAGCACAATAACCCAAAATCCAACTCAATTTTCCTAGAAAAGGGTTTTCGGGAGAAATTTGAAATTAAACTTGCTTTGATGCGGTAGAAAAGAGAATAATACTAGTGAGAGGAAAATAATCAATTTTTAGAAACCGTTTTACGTTGTTCACAATGTTGGTTAATGAATCTTATCATTTCAGCTTCTCCACCAGTGGCAAGGAACAAGCTCGCAATACATACCAGCCTCAACTTATTAGTCATCCTTGGAAAAAAATCCGAAATTAATCTCAGACTATTTTGTAAATTCTTATCTGTGGTAGTGGACTTTTCTTATAGTGGACAAGTTAATTTTTATTGTTCGTTATAGCGGAGTTTGTAATTAAAAAAGACAGACAGACACCCAAACCTGTGCAATGCACTTCTCTCTGTAATCTAATTCTATTTACTTAAGAATAAAATTAAAGATTTTTTGTATGGTTTTATATTAATAACAATGCAGAAATCTACATTTACACCCGTTCAAAACATTTCCCCTTAAAAGACAACTTTTTCTATCCCAATTTCATATTTTTCTTGTAAAAAGAAAGAGCTTTTCACGGGATTAGAGTGAAAGAGAGTGGTAAACTCCAGTGAGAATTTCCCTGCTGTATTTGTTATTACTTTTATCAATATTTTTTCCAAGTTTTTGCCCTCCTGATGTTGACGTTGTGCTGGAAGAGTTTGGAAAAATTGTATTAAGAGTTAGCTGAACCATTTTCCAAAATAAAACCTCATTCCTTTTATATGAAAAATATGAATGTGTTTACATCAGTCCATTTGGATAGTAGATGGACAGAGAGATAGAGAGGAGGATAAACTGGGAAAGGACCCTTTTACTTATTACAACCGCTTCTGACGTCTTCCGTAAAGGAAAAGGATGCTGCTACTCTTGCTATATATTTATTCTTCATCATTATTTTCATTATCATCTTCAATTTTCCCATTTTATAGGAAAACAGAAAAGTGAAGATCTCAAGCTTCACTCCCATCCATACTTAAATCCAACTTTGATATTATAGATAAAAATAGTATGAACTCAATCCTAAGACTTGTCCGTTATAAGGAAGATTTAATATAACGCAGTTTACAAATATTGATTCCTTTTCTCCGAAAAAGTATTTAATATACATTGAAATAGTGTCAATGGCAAAAACGGCTGAAAGTAAAGACTATGAAGAAAAGTGTAATAAAAATATGTGGAGAATCTTTCTTATTTTTATGGAAAAAATCGGAGGATGAGCATAGCTAAAACAGAAGGATAGAAAAAAAGGACAAGTAAATATAGTCATTATAGTTTGCCCTAATATATCATTTGTTTGATGTACGAGGAAGAGAAAAAGTTGGGGAAATCATCATTATTTTATATAAGGATGTTAATATATCAAATGTATATTACGTAATATTTTATACCACTCATCTCTCAAACACTTGCTGATACAGAGGGAAAAAATGTTTGCATCGGGAGGGCTAACTTGACAGTATTTCATTTTTACTTTTCTCCCACTCGTCTTTCTTTATTTCTTAAGGAAAAATGATGTGTGTCCAACTAATATTATTATTTCAACGGAGTTTTTGGCTGAGTCGGGGAGAAATTGGAAGGAAGAGGATGAAATTTGTTGTTGTGTCTTTGATAACTACGCTCCGTCCTCATCAGCCGATAACTTTCTGATGGAGATCCCTCTTGATTTCGCTCTTGTAGAGAAAAAAGTTAAAAAGCTGAGAGATGATTGCAACACAATTTTTAATTGAAAAGAATAGTAAAAAATGACAATTACAGCATTCAAACTCTGCTATAACAACCCCGTAAATAGTACGGTATAATATTCTTGTCCACTACAAAGAAGGTTCACTATAACGGAGTTTCATTAATTTTACATAGTTTTTCAATGGAAATTTAGGTGAAAATGTAGCACCAGATGCTTCATACTCACACCCACTCGTGGGTAAATCAGATATGTATAAACCAGAAACAAAGCCCGTAAAATAATGATGCTTTAAAAACGGGAAACAATTCTAATTAAAAGCTGGAATAATTAGAAAACACGTCAATTCATTATAATTTATTTTTTGAAAGAAATATGGCATTTCTCCCATAAATAATCCTTTCTTGTTATGTCTTTTTATCCTTTAGCAAAGATTAGATCTTCTTGAATGAAAGAATTGAAGATAGATTTGAAAGAGGTGAGAAGTGATGTTTACGTGATTTTTGAATGGTTTTTCTTCCAACGAGCCTGTCATATTTCTCAATTTAGAAAGTGGAGACAACACACCTCATTCACTAGATTAATAGTGCGTGTGTGCTGTGCATATAATTTACATAGGAAAATGTTTTGATCTGTCTCTTCACAGCCAATTTGCAGTGAAAGAGTGAAATACAAAATAGCAAAGCTTATTTTGTTAAACTCCAGCATCAAAGAAGTTTTGAAAGGATAAAGGTGAAAAGATGGGTTTTAAGTGGATGCGGTTGGAAATCCTTTGTATAGAAATTGTATTGAAAATGTTTTTGTAGCGGTAAAGAATTGTGATTTTTTCTAAACTCTTTTTTTCTTCTAAAGAAAAACAGTGAAGAAGTCCAGTTTATATAGAAAAATATCTTCCTCATCGATTTCCCCTCTTTTCATACAACTTCAATTCCCTTCTGATGAACAATCTCCGCCTCTCAGTTTTTCTTCATGTGCTCTCATTATTATTGACTGATTTCACTTCGGCTTTCCACTCTCCACAATTGTCAAGTCCTTTCTTTCTCTTTCCATTCTCTTCCTCACAACTAGTTAATGCCTTGAAATATATCACATATTCCAGAGGTTTAACAATGCTACGTGGTGAATTCATATGCGAAACTCTTTCACCTTTTGTCTTTTTTCCCTTTGCAGGGTTTATAGAAAAACATCAAATTCGATTATGTTCAAATCACACAAAATAAATAAAGAGAAGGTATATGATGATAAAAAAACTCAATTTTTATGGTTTCCCTGCTCAACTGCTACAATCTATTGCATAAAAAGTTTCACAAGTGAAATGATTCGATAAACAAAACATTTTTGTCAACGTTCTCTTCTTGCTTTGCTGTAAACATAAAAAATCCTTTTTTGCAATACCCTTTCACGAATTTCTAACAAAAATTTAGGCTATAGTTTTTGAGGAATTGGTCAATCCAATGACATTTGTTTTTTAACTCACTAGAGACCCCAAAAACGTTATTAATTTGGGTATATGCATTCTATAAAATATTATTTATTGCTGTTTTTTTCTATTACTAAAATGAATAACTCACAAGTTTTGGCGTTTTTACATTCTTGGAAAATTATATGCGGTCAGGAAAACGTTTTGAGTTTGTCTAGAGTTTGTGAAATAGCATTATATATCCTACATTCTTCATTTTCCTATTTCTTACGAGGAAACACACATTGGACTAAATAGAATTAGTATGCAAATTCGGTTTTAAAAATAACTCAGGTTATGCATGCTTATTATGCAGTTTGAATAAAGCTTGTATAAGTTCCTACATTTTTCTCTGAGTTACTATTTTCAACTACAAGATCTCATTTGCATAACAACTGTGTTTAGTACTAGAGGTATTTCCTCGTAAATCTCTGCTTGCCTTCGTTATGAAACGTTAAATCATTGAACGCTTTAGGAAAAACAAAGCAGAGAACGAAGGGCATATAGGTACGTGAGCTTCTATGTATCAGTCAAAGCAATAACAGAATTAAATCAGGTTTTCCTCAACCAGTGGCCATACAACAAGCGCATGAAATATTGCATGGACAGCTTTTATTGCATTGTATTGCATGCACGCGTGACGTCAGTGTGTGGGGGTTTTCACAAGCATTTCTGCACTCAGTCAAAATTGAAAAACAGTGGATACATAGGGAAACA
>JAHZNK010001546.1:0-10793 GCA_027744615.1 Lepidocyrtus cf. nigrosetosus NNG-2020 | reverse complement strand
AAGTGCAATGTTAGTGCATATGCAAAATTTCCATAAAACAACTAAACTGAATCGAGAGTATGCAAAAAGCGCGAATTTCCTCAAGCGCGAATTTCCTTTGTCGCGAATTTCCTGGATCCCGAGATAGGACATTTGGGATTTTAACAAAACTTTCTTTTGAGACAATGACGCGTTCATCCTTTCAAAAAGTTACAGGGATAAGGTGATCCTATGCAACCTGCATAGCTGGCAATTTTCACGGTTTTGAGAAGTTATCTTTGGAAAATGAAAGACTTTGTTGAATCATTTGAGTAGAACAAAATGATACGATGACCTATGAAAAAATCTTAAAAACAAGAAAGGTAGAAAGAGGACTTAAGGAATAAAAACTCGAAAATAAACAAAGCCCAAAACTCTTTTTTCTAAAGCTCTTTTGATTTCCTAGGATTTCCAAAGGGTACTTGAATCATTGCAGGACTCCGCTACAATATTTTCCTTTCTCCGAATCCACAATCAACTCACTCGTACTGGTTGGAGAGGATTCCTACAAAAAATAAATAGAAGGTCATAATGATCGTAAAAGGAAATATTTTTTCTACAAAATTCATTGCAAAACTTTTATGTATTTATTATTTGCTTTTGTCTAAATGGGAATAAGGGATTCACCAGAAATAAACACTTTCTAAAAGACAATCCAAGGAAATGCTTAGCCTTTTGGAAACTTCAAGTAGTTAGAGGTTTCCAACAAAGGAAATTCCTATAGATAGTAATATTGTTGGCATCGCCAATAACCGCTTCGTAAACTTGCTGGTTATCATTTCGGAAGTAGATTTAAGATACGGGGAAAATAGAGGGTAGATAGCTTAAGGCAAAAAGTTCATTCCTCCCTTTCACATTTCATTATTCTTGGATGTGTCAATGTTACTAGCAATTCTAAGAGAAAATCTATTCCAAAGTTTTTAGTTGGAGGATAAAGAAAACGGAAATTTCCTGGAACTGAAGAAACCTTCAATATTGAGATACAGAACCGGAAAAGTGTAGGAGATGTTTCAATTCGATTCCAGTTCCTGTGCGTTAAAAGCCCAAAGTTACGCAGTGTTTTCTTAAAGTTTGTTAATCGTTCAAAGATAGCAAGTCTTGACGTAATCGTTTTTAAAGATCTTGTCAAAAACAAAGTTTATTCAGTCTTTTGTTAGGAATTGCGTAATAATGTTTAACTTGTCAATAACAAATTCAATAACTTTGGTAAAATATTATGGCACGTGCCGGTTTTCTGAAAAATCAACAAAACTATAAAGCTAAAAAGCATTCGCTAAAGCCAGCCACACACGTCTTAAAAAAGCTGTGAGATATCATCGCTATTACGTAATATAACATGGCATTTAACAACACATGTAATTGATCGTGTCAATAAATCACTACTATTAACAGAGTAAACATGAGTTGATCACATGAGAATTAATCTGACAAGGCCGGATGTAAAATCTTATAAAGGTACAATTTCAAAGCGCATAGCTAATGCATTAATTTTTTATGTTATGAATCCCATCATAACTGACGGGTTTGGCACAAAGCCATGAGTTTTTTAAAAAGTTGAGGACTATGTGGGTGGTGTGAGGTGTGTGATGTGTCAGGATAAATTACAAAACATTTTGGAAAGCTTGTGCTAAGGTAGCTTCCATATTCTATTCTTATCGAAAGGGTAAATTGCATAAAGCCATCTGGGTATTGTATTGACGCACGTGAATGTGATTATTATAACAGCGAAATTGTTTTTAAACAGGTCTCATGGATTCGCAAAAGGGACCTTCACGTGTTAACCTCAACCGTGTTCACCTTCTCTTCCGACGCACGATTTTCCGTTATTCACCCAGAAAAATCGGATGATTGGACATTGGAAATTAAATTCGTACAGAAACGAGATGCAGGTAAGAAATTCAACTCATTTAAATTACAGGTAAATAACATTTTTAATACATATTTAATATTTTCCCAGGTGTATACGAGTGCCAAGTGAATACCGAGCCAAAAATGAACCTGGCCATGTTACTCAACGTTGAAGGTATTTCCCCTAACTCACATTTTCTGCACATTTTTAAACTTTTTATTAATTTCATTAACTATGAAAAATTAGTTAGCTATATACAATTCTCTGATACGAAAACATTGACAATAATTGTATCCGTAAAGGCACACTAAATTATTTCTGTATTTTAAAGCATAGCTAGAAAACATCTTAATTTTTATACTCTATTTCTCTCTTTATATTCTCAGCATCCAATTAAATTTCACGATTTTACTTCACTATCTAATACTTTCGATTTTATTTCAAATTTTTAAGATGTTCACACCATACAATTAACTAATTTATCACATTTCCCTATCGTATTCAAATATTTACTTCGTTATAGATCCATCCTAATTAGCAACAGAAAAGGACGATCCAATTAATCAGTCTTTTTAATTTTATCCTTAAGAACTCATATAATTTGTTCACTTCAATGTTTCCAGTCACTTTCACGCTTCACTCGTTGCTTCCAACTTGGAAGACACCCTAATTCCACCTTATTGCACCTAAAAGACATTTTTCTCTTTTATTTTTTCAATACAAGTCAGCATCACACAAAACAGTTCCCAAATACTTTCCCCAAATGAAAGGACTGGGAAACATTTCTGTGCCCATTATAATGCGAAGCCCTTCGTAAAATGAGCCTTTCCTTGTTTAATACCTTCCATTCGTCTGGAATAAACAAATTTTTGTTTGGTTTCTTGCTCTTTTCAATTTCATAATTCTTGGAAGTGGATTATTAAGTAAACAAAACTTCCCTCTTTTGGTATCTTATCATACCTTTGAGCAATGCATATCAAATACGGAAATCTACCTGTTTTGCAAATGAAATCTAAAGCAATTACTGTTTTGTATGCACAAGAAACTGTCAAGTTTCACTTATGTAACCGTCTAAGTTACAAGTTATAATGAGCTAAAACTTTCAATATGATTGATTTTTAATAAAAGCTGTGGTAATTATGCCCTTAAAAATGTCGGAGTTCACCTCTCGCATAGACGTACCCTCTAAAACCAAACCTGTAGTTTTGCAAAGTTTTGCAAATGCCAGATCAAAAGGGAAATTGAAAAGGTGGTGAAATCTACTTTTTTGTAATAATGAATAGAAAAAATAGTGAGGGCTGCATTAGCTTCGTGCCAAATTGTGAAAAGCTACTTTGACCCGAGTCTAGTGCGATGGGATTTTATCCTTTAAGCAGAGCCAGAGATTTAAATAATGCGTTATGACTGTGTCTATTTTCTTATGATAGGTGCTTTTTTTCTTTTGATCCTACTATATATACATCCATTCACCACTGGGAAATTTAGCTTTGTGATCAAATTTAAATTGAAAAGATGGCTACAGGGAATCGATAAACTAGAGAAATTAGGCATAAAAGAAAATTGATTTTAGAGGCATATAAAATAGATTAGAGTCGGGAGGTCAAACAGAAATGCGCATAAAAAACCTTTTGATCCCGGGGTAAATTGCATTTGAAAATAATGAAGATGTGAAATCTCATACGTTTTTTACCTACCACCTTCAAAAAACTAACATTTTTGCAAAAATCATTTCTCTTTGAAAACAACAAAGGAATCTGGATAGTTTGGATAATGGCTTGAATGAAATTGATAAACAAGTTATTATACTTTGCCATTTTGATAAAAAAAACTGCAAAAAGTTGGCTAAAGAAAGCCAGAAATTTATGGGTAAAAATAGCTTATTTCATTGGCAAAATTGCACAATTGTTCAACTATAGCAATTTCTTAGTTACTTTCACTTCCCTTTTGTATGAAATAAGGAAAAGTGATTGAGACAGAAAGCATATATTATTCTAAGAAACCTTACCAATCCTTCCTCCTCTGAGCCGAAGTTAAACTCTGGTATAATGAACCTGAATAAAAAATTTGCAAACGTGCCAATCCTTCTTGTCCACTATAACGAAGGTTTACTATACCGGAGTTTGTCTATTGTTGGGCATATGCTTATAGCAAATATTCTCGAAAATCTAGTGTGATGTTTGTTCTAAACTAGACTTTTTTCTGATAAGCAAATGACAGATGTGTGTGGTTTAGAATGAAAATAAGCTTTTGTGCTACATCCACTTTTGTACATACTTTACGCAGACTAATGTCTCTAAGCATTCCTTGAGTAAGTGAAAGTAGTATTTGCTTTTTCATATTCTCTGCATACTAAAATGGAAAACTAGAGAGGATTTACTCCTTCACAATAGATCCTTCTTCTCCCATCTTTTTTATAATTTCCCTTGATTTTACTATTTTTCAAAAGCTCACAGTCAGCAAAGATTTCAGTTGCACTCTGGAAAAAACTGCCTTGATCCTCTTTCATTTTTCACTAAGGAAAAGGTAACTGTGTCAAATACTGTTCCATTTTTTCCAAATGTGGGATATTATTACTAGACCGCAACTCTCTAATGATGTAGTGATACGATAGTGCATAAGAGAAATGTACGGGGGTGCGTGTCAATAAACGTAGCATTGTGTTGGGAAATTACATGCAAGCCCGTTTTTTACATTACAAGACCTTTCCCGTCTCCGTGTTAAAAAACTTTTTCTTTATGTCCAAGAAATTGGCAAACTCAGCCAGGCTGCACAAATAATACCACCATTATTGTAAAAAAGGAGAAATTTAAAAGCCTTATTACAATAAAACCTTGCATTTCTCTCGTTTTTATATAAAACTATAGAAGAAATAGTGATATATAAAGTAAAGTTTGTATAAAAAAGACGATTCTTGAGAAAATGATGACAAGCACAGAGTTAAAAAGAACTTTTGTATATTAGATCTGTACGTTTTTCCACTTTTTGAGTGGACATGACTCACGACTCACTTACTCAGTTAAATAGCTCCACCTTTCATTTCATCCACTCATGCTTATATCAATCTTCCAAAAAGAGTCCTTGACTGAGAATAACGGGATATATCGAAAAAACTCATGACCCATGTCGTGTATAAGAAAAAAACGGGATTTAGATTGACAGGAATATGAAAAAACTTTTTTATTTTGCGTGGTGAATATGCAAACACGTCAAAAATTGAAAAGTACATCCTGTCTGGAAAAAAATGAAGGATGGACAATGTTTAGACAAGTTTCTCTATTCTTTCCTCCTATTTGACGTAACAAGTCACGTCTGATAAAACCAACGAGAGTAATTTCACAAGGTTAGGCTTGACTAAGAAAAGAGCAAAAAAGTTTTGCATTGTGGTAGAAGTAGTCTTTTAAAGTCTTATGATGATGGGAAGTTTCCAGACGATAAAGCTAACATAACCAGTAAATGATACCGACATGGATAAAAAAGTAATAACCTCCCTCTACTACCATATTCCAAAAAGACAGAATTTGAATAGAGTTTCAGCTCGTTTTATTCACTGGTCAATAATAATAAGCCTCACCGTACAAATTATCCTTTAAAAATCCTTACAGATTACATAATACACGTTTGTATACGCACATATACATTTTGCTTTTATATGCAAACTACAAAAATTAAGTTCTCTATAAAATATTACACTTTTAAAAATCTTTTGATATTTTTGCTGAATTTATCTATTCTTACTCTTTTAAAATTTATTTTGATACCTGAGTTCTCGCGCATTTTCTTTTGCAGATCGTGAAATGCTTTCGGAACAAGGCATCCACTCTACTAGGCCCACAAAAGGTTTCAATTTTTCACAATTTCTTATTCTATTTAGTTTCTTGTATTGTGTGCATGTTGGAATGAATATGTTTGTTACTTTCTCAACACTTGTGGTGACTTGCCAATTTAATTATTTGCACTGAAATGCATTAAGGTTCCAGCACAGCACATGCACTCATTAAAAAGTTTAGAATGTCCTTTCCTTATCAGTTTAAACACGACATTGAGTTCAAAAGCTAATAGAAAAGCTATTAGCATAAAGTGTACCTTGCGAATTAATTACGCATGGTTTGGCAGATAACTAATATTACTTTGCTTGTTTTAGCAACATCCTTAAAATTAGAAGAGATGCCCTTCAAAGAAATTTTCCAAGTTTTTTAAGGTACAACAAGATCTCTAGAAAAAAGCATTTTTCCATAACTAGAACAAGGCTCCAGGGGATTTCCTAATTTTTCCTTCGTTTTGCATTATGTATACATTTCCCAATTCTCTACTTTCCCCCATTGATGCTTCGTGAATGCTATGAATTCTCTCAATACTGTGTTTTTCAGCTCATGAATTAATAATATCCATAAAAATAACGCGTTATGGGTCTATATCTCTTAAATATGCAACGCCCCTCAAGCACTTCCTTTTTCAATATCATTTTTCTCAAATATGGACAACATGGGAAACTTCAGATGGGAAAATGTTTTTCTTTTTTGACAATATCAATTTTATACAACGTGTTCCTCTGCGCACATGTCAGAAGCAAAAAAAGTTTTCAATTTTAATGTACTTTGCATAGAAAAAAGTTTTTCAAAATGATTTCTAGACTTTCAAAGAGAAACCAAAAATCAATAGATTTTTTCATACTAAAGTTTTTTTATGTACTGTCATAATTTTAATACAATCTCAATTGAATTTTGTTGTTAAAAAAAGTAGGATAAAAATTCTATATTAAATTCCTTACCAGAAATTTGATATTTTGTGAAAGTATTTGCGTCACATGATTTGATATGAAGCAGTGATTGAAAGCTTTTGTATTACTCTTTGATTGTTATTTACCCTGGGATGAATACGTTTTACCACAATTCACCTTGTTTTTTAAATCAGTGTTTATAATGCATGGGTTTTTGCTTGGAGTTTATCAGAAAGTTTACTAGAGCAGAGTTAGAAAGGAGGTTTTTTAGTGAACTTTCACCATAAATAATTTTGAAGTTAGAAATTAATTAAGCGGGAGCTTCTGGGAATGACGCTGACCTATTGCTAGGAAGGAAGAAGCGGAGCTAGTCCAGAGTAGACATTAAAACATGGCAAACAACCATTTTCTTTTTTGTGGATGAGACCCCAAAGCATTGTGAGATGTTATTACGAGCTCAGGGCCATTTCCTATTATGGCTTGGAAAACCCATCAGCACTGTTTTTTATTCATTTACACCCTTCAGGTTGCAGGGTTTTCACCAAGCTTCATAGTTTCTAAAATGAGCTTCCGCTACTCTGCCAAAAAAAAACTGGAATATTAAGCTTTGCTTGCAATCTATTAATAATGGAAGTGCATTTAAAACAAAAACCCTGTAGTTTCCTGTAGTTTACAGAGTTTTCTGGCCACACACAAAGACGATTAGGGTGGGCTGTGAGTTTGTTTTTGTTAGGTGAATGAAAAACGCATGGGAAAAAAGTAAAAACCACAAAAGGCAGACACCCCATGGCGTCCGAGGATTTTTCCTGTTTTTTTCTCAAATTTCCTATTTTTTCTTTAACTTTCTCTTTTGCACTCTGTTGGAAACCCCAAAGTTTAAATCGTTTATGATTTGGCTGCAGGTTTGCATTTAATGGCGTGCAGCGGGTCGTAGGTCTGGACCTGATTTTTATAAAAGATCAAATTCAACTCGGCCTTGGGTTAGTTGGTTTGGAAATGAGAATTTTATTTTTCTTTCGTGCAAGACTTTCATTATCTTTGACTTTTTTCTAACTGAACAAGAGAAAAAAACCGACTAGACAAATCACATGTCAACTACCAAAAATAAATTCTCTTTTGACATTTCTAGACCTTCTTGGAATTAGAAAAGCTTATAAGGATTGAAGATTTTGTTGGATATCATAAAAAATACTTGATTTAACGAAAACGAGCCTTGACATTGGTTTCGTTGAACCCCAACAAGCTTAGCATTTCTTAACGCTAGTACAGTAAAACATTTGTATTTAGTTTAAGTAATTTCTATTTTATTTGCATTTATTTTAAATTAGCATAATTTGTAGTAATTTCAAACCCGGAAACAATTTCGCATGAGTAAACAACGTTACCTTTCTACCTTCTTCATTAGCGCGCATAGTTTATTCAGCTGCATGAATTTCAGAACATTTTTATTTAATTAAATATTGAAGTGCACAAGCTTACGCTGAAATTTAGCTTGTTTTCACAAATATTGACGTTTCCAACTCTATAACTAAACATGTATAATAAATTTTGTATATTTAACATGCAAATAATGTTGAAAAAGCACTTACTATTTTTCCCTTTGAATCCCTGTTTAAATTTTCAGAAGCGCAAGCAAAAATAGCGGGAGAAGAAGAGAGGCATGTGAAGACAGGAAGTATGATAAGTCTGATATGTTCAGTGAATATCCACTCCCAGCCCGCTGGTTCCGTGACTTGGTACCACGGACCAAATATTATAGACTTTAACAGTCCTCGCGGTGGAAGTAAGTTTGACTTTTTTATTCAATAAGATATTATGATGATTAGAGTTTAAAAGGTTTTTTTATTTTTGCAGTAGTTCACTAGTATTCCCTCCATTCCTCATTTTTCCTCCAATTTCTTTGTCATTGGTATCACCATCACATCGGATTGAAAAGAAACCTGCACATCTGCATAAACATATTATTTACAGGAATTAACCTCAGGCAGGTTAAAATTGATTGCAACTGCAATAATTGGAAAACTGAACTTTCATGAATATGCAAAAAAGATAAATGGAACTTGTTAAACGTAGGTAAATAATTGCTTTCACTTTGTAAATTCTACCATTTAAAGAATGTTCTCACGAAACTATCAAAATGTTTTATTGAAGACATGTACGAATTGCTATTATAAAACTGTAATGGTCTAGATTATTTCATGACTAGACATTTTCAAAATTATTTTCCAGGGTTTATACATATTTATACGTTAAATATCTAAACACTGTGTCATTTCTATTTACTTTCCCGTCTACTGAATTAATTCTAGTATTTTATACTACCACCATCCCAAGCTCAACGAATTCGTCATTATCATTACGCTTTAATGATAACACAGCAGCTGTGCCGTCGGCGTAACAACTACAAAGCAACAATGACAGAAAAAATGGAATAATGAGGTTACAAACCGTGTTCCCAGCTCATTTCATATTAATCAACTACCAGCATAGTGAAAATGGAAGTCACACGAGCAGAGAAAACCTTGGCTTGATTTTCTTTAAACGCTCAACAAAGAAACAGTCTCTGGTGGTTGAATCATAATTGTAGTTTTGAGAAATCATTTTAAAGAAAGTAATGACATTATGTTGACGATTTATGGTGGCTTGGTTTCCCTGAATCTCAGGGTATTTCAAGTGCTCACTCACTTAGATTTAAGGTACATGTTCTACATTTAGAAAGACCTAGCTGAGTTCAATGACTGAAGAGTAAACAGACGGGTTCTTTGTATTTTCAAAAGAGTCCACGAGGGAATCCTTTACCTGCGAAAGTAATTATAATTAATTTTTTATGTAATCATACTTTTGAATTTCTTCCTCAAGTCACTTTTCCAGTATTTAGTTTAGTAGGAAAATTGCAAACTTCAAAGGAGTTTGTATCTTATTATTTTGCGAGGGATAAAAAGTTCCTCATGCAAATTGAAATTGATTTCTTGTTAACCGAGTTCTGTAAAAAAAATTCTATTGGATTAGCATGAAACTATTAGCATATTCAAGCCAGAGTTAATTTTGCACAAGTAAAAAATTTACAGCTTTGCAAAACGGATATTATCTGTCAATTATGTTAATGACTTGTTTAATTAACTCCAGCATTGGCTAGACTGAAAAGTACTTATCTATAATTGAAGGTTACCTAACCTTAGTAATTTTACAAGTCAGACCTTTCACTTTTATTGATTAGATAATTTCCAGACCAATTTTTTTCCCTAGAAAACAAGGATAAATTTAAGAAACTAGTTTAAAAGTTGGCAAATGCCGTGTCAAATTTACATAATATTGCAAATTTTCATTTTATACATAACCAGTTTCATTAAAATCATTGTTGGAATCAGCTTATCCGTGTCAAAATAACTATTTAATACCAGAACTGTACAGAGTCGTATTTTCGCTGAAAATTGAAGTTTTCTTTAGCCGATGGTGTGAGCCCCCTCCCGTGCTGCTTTCACCTTGGAAAGACATGACATTATTTTACGTAACTCGAGTTTTGTTAACCTCTTCATTAGTGGAAATACTCCAATATTAATAGTTTTGACAATGCATTGACAGACTACTGCCAAAGTAGTCGTATCAGATATAGCAAAAGTAGGAAACTGGTAACAAATGAATCGTGACTTGTCATACTGCGTGTTCTATTAGGTGTCAATACAGCTTTACACCGTTTTAAGTGAGGTTCACTTTTAATAATTAGTGGTTCTCCATTACACGCAATTCACTTGAGGCAAAAGGTTCTTATTTTCTCAAAATTACGAGCAACGACGAGTTTGCGTGTACTCCGGTATAATATTAATGAGACTGGGAAGTTTTTTTAATGAAGAAAATAAAGACAAAAAAGGATTTCCATGTTTATTGTAATGAGATTGTAATCAACCGAGTTGTAATAAGCTTGAAAATAGAGTTTTCAACTAAAAAATCTTAAGACGGAGAAAAGGTGGTGAATAGGTTTTAAAGCTAACTTTTCAAGTATTATTTCACCTTGTTTCTTTTCCCCGCTTTAACTTATCAACTCAATTTGCAATATTTTGCCCTGTTTTTAAACTTTCAAACAGGATCTTCATTTCGCTTTGTTTTAGTGATTCGATTTTTTGTTTGAAAGTGAAATTGAGGAATACTCGTTTAGACGTTTTTTATGCAAGAAAAAAAGAGCCTAGAAAATTAGATTAACAAAGTTTTTTT
>JAHZNK010001545.1:0-11661 GCA_027744615.1 Lepidocyrtus cf. nigrosetosus NNG-2020 | reverse complement strand
TGGAGGAGGCAATGCATGCACTTTGGTTTCGTCGGCAGGAGCAAAAATTTCAACATCCATTGGGCTAACTTCTCCCGTCAACACATTAGAGAAAAATATACCCGCTTCCGTGGCTGGACCAATTGTCAAAGTCAATGGATTACTAGATTCTACATCAAGTGCCAAATTAGATAACCTTGCAGATATTAAATTAATCCAAGAATGGGCTAAAAAACTTGGAGATTCCAAAGTTGCTTTATTACTGTCATCGTCTCCAACGAATGGTGGCGGTAGCAGTGTTAATGGAACATCTTCCATTGCCCAAATCACTGGTCCACTCCAGTTGGGTAGACACCAAGCTTTTGCTTTCGACTCTTCTGTCGGTGCATCTGGTGCATTGGCAACTTCTAGTCACGCATTCATTCCAACAAGTGAAAATGGGGTAAGGAAAAAGTAGATTTTTTTCCAATATTATTATAGAAATGATTTACGTTACTACTCTGCTTTCGTTTCGGTGCTCCAATTCCAAAATCTTTTGTTGTATTTTACGCTTTAAGATATTCTCCGTCACTCCAATTAGCATCGTACCAACCTCATCGAAAGAGTTGAACGTAAAAGGAGCCGACATCTTTATGACTAATGATCCCACTACTGATTCACCGAAACCATTTTACATTCTCCCCAGTCAACACTTATTTCCTCCAACGCCTACTGCCGATTCCACTCCTCTCAATAATTCTCTACCAAGTAGCGTGCAGCAACAAACCAAAACAAAAGCAAATGAAGGTGGTAAAATCAAACCGGAACCCGTTAAAGCCAAGGAGAAATCGAATGGGATCGACGCAGCTTTAGCAAACCGTATCAAAACGAAGCTAAAAGCCGGAAATGTAAAGAAATCTCTCAAAGGAAATGTGGAAAATAAACCTGAAAATGGAACAATTGCAAAGGCTTCTCATGGTAAACGATCCGGTGTGTCTATTCCATCGTCTGCGTCAGTAGTTAATGAGGCTCCGGCTTTAGAGGAGCGGAACGAAGGTATTGAGCAGAACCAACAGCAGTCCACCTCAGCGCATGGAGAGCTAATGATGATTTCTTCGGAAGTCAGCTCACATCAAAACTTGATGTCTTCTGGATCAGCATTTGTCCCCATTGTCATGAGTGGGACATCTAATGATCCCAATGCTTGGTGCGAATCTCCAAAGGAGGCAATGGAAGAAGATAGACTTTCTGAAGGCGACGGGGAGGATACTTTACGCATATTAATAACATTTTAAAGCTTTCACAAACCTAACCTAACATTATCCATATTTCTTAAATATTTAAAATATTTAAATAGGAGACGGAAGGAAGCAAGAAGAAGGAAACATCAAAGGAGACTAACAATGGAACACCACTGCAAACGGTTAGCGTAAGTGTGCGGGCACTTATAGAAGAAAAGATTAGGGAAAGAAGAAACAATTTACTTAAACAAGCAGGTATGTAACTGATTAATTTTGACTTTAAAACATTTTTTTATAAATTTTAGCATAATTTGTAGATCAAAGATGGTATCAAAAACGACTTTTTTTCTACAGCCGCAGCAGAAGCAGAGAAATGTGCAAAGGAGGCGTCAGGAGCTTCTTCCATTCCTTTGCCAGATAACCAATCAACCTCAAAGCACATCAACAATGATAAACACAAGTCAGACAAGAACTGTTTATCAAAAGGAAATAAATTTAATGATAGCAAAGTACCAACGGCACCAATGATTGCTCAACAACAGCTCGAATTGACAACTCAATCAAATAAGCCAATATTTACAAATGTCAAGCTCAATCCAGAACTTACCTCAGAAAAAGACAAAATCTGTGATCAAATAATATTTAACGATAATTTTAGAAATGATAGTTGTAAGCCTACTAGTATTACTTCTACTACTCACATCAGCAATGCTATTCCTTCAGTCGCCATCGCCAACATAAATCTTGAAACAAACTTCCAAGACGGATGCAATACAGATATCCTCATCAACGAAAATTTAAATGGCAACAACAATTTAATTGGAACCGCTTTCACCACCTCAGGAGTGAATCCTTTAGACGAACTAATTTTGTCACAGCCACCTTTGTTAAGAGATTCAATGCAACCCACAAGCTCGTCTGATTTGACTTTTCCTTTCCAAGTTTTGGACAAATCCAATTTTCCATTTTTGGATTGTAGCGGAATGAGTCCCAACGCTACCGGTCCAACGTATCATATTATTTACGTTGACAGCAATGGAGAAAGCATACCGATTGCCCTTGGCAATGGAGCTTTGGGAAAAGTAAGTTAATTTGAGATTGGAGATGATTTATAATAATCAAACGTATACCACTTCATGAGTCATTCTCATGTAATCTTTTTTCAGGTTGCTGACTTATTAGCCATTTCCGCCACTAAATCACAAACAAAAATCACGGGTAATTTAGAGGAAATCAGTACGAATGGGTTTAAAAGTATTCAGGAACCAAGTTTGGAATGTCGCCCTGCTCCTATTCAAGCTAATGTCAGTGACGATCCATCCTCCCTTTTGTTTGAATGGAGAAATAGCATTTCATCAGATAACACAGACACAAGTTTTGGAATCAGTCAGGAATGTAACAGATCCTTTTTATGTTCATCTTCGTCTGAACCAGGAATGGAATCTTCAAAAGATCCTGTTGCTGCCGGCAGAGGCTATTGCTACACACCAATGTAATTTCAATTACACCTTAATATACACCATTGAATAATAATTTATAATTCAAATAATTAAAATACGCTCTCCTTGTGTTTTAAGATTATCACCAAATTCGTCATTTTGCCTTACCCCGGGACCAGATTCACCCTTTGAGGTATCTTCACATAATCAGAGCTTATCATTCATTTGTCCTTCGCCAACACTTGGGGATGGTCCAGCTTTTCAATACTCCAACATATCTAGCATAGGCAACCCACCTTCGTCTGTTGAACCCATTTTCTCTCCAGATCAATCTCCTCAAACTGCACCGCAACTAACACTACCACCATCAAATTTAATGGGAAATGTTTCGCTATTTAATGAAGAACCACAGAAAATGTCAATGTATCAGAATGCACAAACTGCGCCACAGCATCAGAATATTTCGAATGACTTGTCCTATTCAAATGATTTCAAAAAGAAACCCGAACAAGTGCAGGAGATTTCAAACGTGTCGGGTAATTCTACAATTCAGTCAAATGAACAGCAAATCCCCACTAAATCCAATGAGGAGGTCATTATGGATTGCCTACCACCCATCACATCCTTCAACAACATTGTTAATGGAGCGACTTTTTCAGTTAATGGAAAATATGAAAATCCACTAAACTCATCATCTGCAGCATCAAAAGTAGATTCGTCACAATATCCTCTTGTCAATGGAAATAGTCTGATGCAACCCCAACCACAGCAGACGTTCATTCCATTTGAAGTTTTTACATTGACTCCCATTCGTAGTAAAATCGCAGATAAATGGATTAATGGCAAATTTGACAAGGCTAGAAAAATTCATGTTGGGCCGTGCTTCCAGGCAGAAATTCCCTCTCTGATAGATCCTCCAAACAGAAAAAGTAAAAGGGGTAGGTGTGTGGATGAAAGACTTTGGAATCCGGATGTATTGAACTCTTGCACTGCCGCTGAACGTAAGAATGGACACATGATTGGAAACTTGCATAATAAATGAAGCACTTTAATACATGAATGATTCATTTTTATTTAACTGTACTGCTTTCAGTGGACAATTATCTGGATTTCGCCTGTTGCTCAGCCGTTCCAGGAGGTGGAATGAACAAAGAATACGCTTTTCATTTGCTCATGTTGAGCAAAGGGAATATCAGAGTAAGCCACATTGATATGCGAATGCCGATTAGCAATTTTTATGTAATTCATTCTAAAAGTAATCAAATTTTATTGTTTTAATTAGGAGGCTATCTTACGACTTATGGAAAAATTGCCAGCTCTTCCACCTAAACTTAAAAATTATTCCTACCTTGAAAATCAACGGTGGACTTCAGAAGAAATCATTACATTTCAAATAGCATTATTCCAAATGGGAAAGGATTTTTCCAAAATTTCCAAAACTGTAGGGACCAAATGTAAAGAGGAATGCTTGAGCTTTTACTATTTTTGGAAGAAAGTGTGTGTGACACAATATCACGTAATGAAACAAATTTGGAAGGGTCGATTGGAGCATCAGCAGCTTCAAATGTCTCAAGAAAATTGTAATAATTTAATTGAACTTATTAGCAGCAGCAGCAGTCACCATCAGATTATTGGCAACTTTCCCACTGTCTGCTGAGGAGTTTGAATACTGTCAGTGTTAGCCAAAATTTTGTTTCTTACTTGCAATGTGCATATCATAATTAACTCATTTTAGATTGAGTATTTTTTGAAAATTAGATAGTTTTTAAGTAAAACGTTTTCCTGATAAATCGGGTAAATTCTGCCAATAATGGAGTACTCCAATTGCTGTTGTGTTATGTACTCATGCGAAAATGCTTGTTTTATTATTATACAGATAAAACCATGCAGAATTATTTTTACTATTAGCCTTCAAATTAGTTATGTAATTAGTTCTATAATGTCCTCATTCCAAACTTCCCATTGCTTATGGTGAATTTGTAATATGAATTTAAATTGAACTATGTTCAGAGCATCTATTATTCACTAACAACCATAAAAGACAAACCAGGAGCATAATAGATTGACTCAAGATAATTTGTTTCTGCTTCGTTGCTGTCAATGTTCTCGTTAAGCGTTAAGTGCCTTGTTAAATCATGATTATTCCATTTTTGGGCCAACATCCATGCGCTCTCAAACGTCCTTATTTGGCAGAAATGCTATAATCAATTATGATTTCAATCGGTAAAAAATATTTACTTATGGACATTCATTTTATCGTAGATTTGGTCGTTCAACTACCGGTTTTATTGAAATTCCATTCTATTTTAAGTATATTATGATATCAATATAGTTTTTATCAAAACATGTAAAAAAATAATAATAATACGTGTATTCATTTTGGTTTAGAATACAAGCTGGTAAAGCAATTGTATGATTAAAATAAGTTGCTGTAATCGAAGTAGAAATGTCATTTTTGTAAATAGCTATCTAATTTTAATTATTATGGTAAGCTTGAACGAAATTTATCGAAAAACAATATTGTATGGCATTTGACATAGGTAAGATGGATTTCACGACGTTGTTTGTCCTTTTCTAGTCTTGTGATAATGCGATCAATCAACCAATTATCGCTTACAATCATGTGTACATAAATTTATAGTTTATTAGTAGAATAGTAAATTACATGTCATTTATTTAAGTATGAATGGACGAATAAGTGTTCCGAATTCTATTATGAAATGTTTAATTTTCAATGGTGCCATTCCACATATCAAAATTCAAACCAACTTACTAAAATTTGTCAATTCGCACCTATAGGTAGGTATTATTTTTTGTGTAAATGAGCAAAAATAAAAATAATATCATGCAAAATAAAAATGAACAACTATCTCGTTCATAATCAATTCAATGCATCCGACCTTTAATTGTTCGTTATTGATCATAATTTAAAAATTCATGCCCGTCGGCGTAATATTATGCAATCTTTAAGCATTATAATTGTTCCATTGTAAATAATTAAAGAAAAGCTTTATTGGGAGCCATTTACAGTTTCAGGATTAGAAGGCAGCCCAACCAATCCCAGTAAAATAATTCATATCATATATGGCAAGAAATTTTGATTCGCATATGTAATTTGCGACTTTTAGAACAGAAACATGGGACCTAAATTCACATCATTAATGAAAATAATTATTAAATTTATTATAAAAATATAAATATTAAAATTATATAAAACTCTTATTTTGCTGGCAATATTGTTGGTTGTTCGTTATGTCAATGTACGTTTCCAAAAAATAAACTAAAGTGTAAACCTTAACAAATTTTCTTTGCGTTTTTATCTTTAGGGAGACAAAGAAGGTCCACCAGACGTGGACACCAAAAGCGACAGAAAGAATAAAGTTCCCTCCTAATTTCAAAGAAGAAATTAAAGAAATATGACTTTGATTTTATAGTTGACATAAGTGTAAATTATATTTATATGTATGTATACATGTATACATGTATTTGTATTACTATAAAGCTGTGAATAAACTACAAAGTTGTCTAATTCACTGAGAATTATTGCATTTCCAATTTATTAAAAACAATAACAGCAACAATAAAAATACTGAAATGTGTGAAATGAGAGTTAAATTTCTTTGATGTACAGAAATCAAAATCGAGAGGCTTTCTAATTTCAAGACCCTTTAGGAGAGAGTGACCTGTTGCCTGCAGATATAATGCTAAAAATTAATATTTTATAGCGAGTATGTGTGTTAATGCGCTAACTGGTAATTTCGATTTGCTCATTAGATTTTACGAAATTTGCTTTGGATTAGTTTTTTTTGTTTTTGATGGAAAATTTGCAGCTTAAAAAAGTCCTGATATAGGCAGGG
This sequence comes from Lepidocyrtus cf. nigrosetosus NNG-2020, assembly GCA_027744615.1. NCBI lineage: Eukaryota > Metazoa > Arthropoda > Collembola > Entomobryomorpha > Entomobryidae > Lepidocyrtus > Lepidocyrtus cf. nigrosetosus NNG-2020. Next base: position 5,166 of record JAHZNK010001545.1, on the reverse strand, counting down.
ACTATTTTACTATCTTTATACGAGTCATTTATACCAAGTGTTATGAGGCTTGTTAGCGCAACATAAAATAGATTGCAAATTTTGACATTTACAATGGAACTAATTAAACTAACATAAGCAAAGTATGCAAAGTTAATGTCAAAGCCTTTATTGGGTTTTGAAGGTATAAAAGGGTTGCTCGATGGTTAGTACACAGGACATTCGATAACAAAACCTTTTTATTTTGAAACTTGGATCAATATCAGCTTCATTGAAATTGTCAACATGAGAATCTTTCCAATTTTTGCGTTTATTTTGGCTTTGATAGTCACTGTTATAGGGGTAAGGGTACGTTTCCCAAAATTAATGTAAATATTTGAAAATAGAAAATTTTTACTTTTTTTTATTCAAAACTTGCAGAGTGCTAGGAGGGGAGCAAACGGTGAACTTGCTCACGATCATCATCACCACTACGTTGGAGACGGGCACGCACACGGGCAAATTCACGGACATGTGGGCGAGAGTAGAGATCATCACCATGACCATAACCACGAAGGGCATCATCATCATCATTAAATTGAACAATCAATAAATTGAAAATAACAAAAACCAATTCATTCAAATTGATACAATTAATTTTTTACTGTTCGTTATTATAATTCGATTTGATTTATAACGATATTTAATGTGTCGATCGTTGTTGGGGTGATATGATATTGAATGATTTCACGATAAGTGGATAAGTTCAACTTTTCATTTACGCATGATGATACAAAGATAAGCAAATGATGTTGCAGATGTGGCCGTTGCAAACCCATTCGGTTTTGTGTGAAAGGATAAAGCAATGGCATGGCTTATGCAAATAACAAAATCTGTTCCATGCATAATATTTTCGCAGTGCCCCCATTTCCATCACCTTCGTTCGTATTTTACTTTCTTGGATTTATTTTTATCCTTCAATTCCATTTCTTTCATCTCATGGCTTCCAGTGCTGGTGACCAGAATTACCAAAAATGCAAGAAAACCGCGGGGGAGTGTGTGTGTCTTGCCCAGAGTATTGTCGAATACTTTGATGAAGCGCTCAATGTTCCCAGTTCAATTTATAGCAGAGCTCCACACGTTATGTTTGATAGAGTCGAATCATTCCGCTGTCCTGAATACATACCCCTCCCACCTCACATTCTAATCAGGATGTCAGAGTCGGCTGAGATCCCACAAATTAGATATTTTTCCAAACGCAAGTATCGAGCAAAACGAGACACTTACAAGGACGAAACAAAATATTCAAAATGGGGAAGAAGGAGAAGAAGACAATTATCGTTGGGCTATCCAACAGAAGAAAAACTCGCCGAGGTTGTGGCAGCCTTGCCCCCTTCGTCCAGTTCCCATTATTATGTTCCCTTAGGTTCTGAAGTAACTTTACATTGTTATGGAAGTGGTGGAAAGGATTCTATCAGGGAAGATCAAGGATTTTATGGAAGCTTCCGGAAGTTTGAGTGGACTCATGGGCATGACCAACCAGTTACTGCACCTCTTGTTATGTATGACCAAACCACTGGAGACCTAACATTTAGATCTGTTCGTTTGGCTGACACTGGGATTTACACATGTAAAATAAAGTCAGGAGAAGAGGATGATCCAGTGGCGGCAAATGGCAGGGACCTAACAGAAAAGGGAAATCAGTATCAGTCTCAGCTTGACGTTATTGCTGCACCAATGTTGTGGCTAAGATTTTGGATTGTTTATACCGTTGACAGATGTCGTCAAAGGGAACTGTTTGAAATTCAAAGACAGATCAAAGATGTGGTTCACACCTACGTTTGCCACTTCTGTCCAGTAAGAAATATTTCAGTAAACTGCATCAATTTAAATGGAGGAGGAGGCGGTGACCCTCAAGATAGAAGTAAATATGTTCAGATTTCACTGGCAGTGTCTACACTTGGTTTTGAACGGCTTCTACCTGCATGGGACCACTATTCGTATATGTGTCCCGTAGCTTGTCAAGAAGAAATGCATTTAAAAATCATTCAAGCCCTGACAGAGTCACTAACGAAGCTATTTTCTTTACAAGGTAACATCGCGTTCTTAATGTTTAATCCTGGAGTATCATTCATCATTCATTCCTGATCTATAATATGTAAATATTGATTTCAGTATTGGTTCAGCCGATTGAAGGGGAACCCACAATTTACACTCCACAAGTGGAATCATTAAATGATGACATTGCACTAGGATGTCCCTCAGGATTCTTTGAAAATTACAAACTTTGCTGTGAGTTGCTCGAAATTATTAGCATGCCTATAAAACTGACTGAATAACTAATCAGTTTGTTGATTATTACATTGACCAGTTCCTTGTTCTGCCGGACATTACAGTCCTCATGGAAAATCCGAATGTGTTCCTTGCGAGGAAGGATCTTTCCAACCCAATCCTGGCTCTTCAGCCTGTTTTCATTGCCCAAAGGGTCACTCCACACTGGGTGTTGGCTCACTCTCACAAATGTCATGCGTTGTGGTAGCTGCCACAGATTTCTGGAAGTTTATAAAAGATAACTGGATAATTGTAGTAAGTTGTACTGCTGCAGGACTAGTTGTTTTGTTGATCTTGATGGTAGTCTGCTGTTGCCCCAACTCTTGTCTTGGGAAATGTTTCTGTTGTGCATGTTGCAGTAAAAATGAAAAGTCAGATAAGAAAGATGGAGAATATGAAAAACTAATTAATGAAGAACATGACGCGAACAATGAAAATTTTGAATTGACTGAAGTTAACGAGAACAGAACAGTACAGCACAATTTTAGAAGGGGAAAAAAGCTTCCAAGATATCAACCTCTGCCCCGTGATTACTCATCCGATGAATCTTATTATGACGACAGGTAAATCAAGTAGGTAATTTAATTGTTTCAAGAGGTTATATGATGTGCAATTTTTAAAGTCACCACTTGAATAATTCTGGAATATTTTTTCCAATTTGAACACAGAAATAAACACCAAAATGAGACCAACAAAGCAAATACTAGGGAAATAACTGTTACAAATAATCATCAAAATCAACAAAAACACAGTTCATTGAATCGAGTGCGTGGTACACAAACTGAGCTTTCAACATTTACACATGAAACAATCCAACCGAGACCTGTGCCTTGCCATAACACCCGAGTTGTAGACCTTGATCATCATCAGCTTTCAGAACAAGTGCCCTTTCAATTACAAAATCAGACAACAAACTGGAAACCATCGCATCTTAAACAAAGCAATAATGCTAAGCGTAGTCCTCCAGTTCACTCTGGCATTGTTTTGCATAAATCCAATTCATTAGAGGAGAAGCTTCGAATTCAAAGGCGCAAACTTGGAGAGAGAAGTAGCCGAAGTAGTAGCAGAAGTAGTTCCCCCAAAAATAGAAACCATAAAAGGCATAAAAGGCACGTTTCAGATTCATCAAGGAGTAGTTCACCGTTACCATCAACATGGAAAAAGAGTAAAAATAGTCATCCCAGCAGGAGCAAGCTTCCACCTCCAATTCCAAACAGGAGAAGGAGCAAAGTACACATAGCGGAAGAGATGAATACATACAAGACTTTTAGTGAAGATGAAGATTATTCAAGAAATTCCTCTGGTAGCAGGAAGCAGAAGGATAAAAGCATAGTTGGCAGTAGTCGAAAGAGTAAACGTTTGGTTTCTAAGGCTAATTTAAGCAGAAAACCAGTCCAGTCATTCCATATGGGTGGTAAACGGCGATGACTTTCCATATTCACAGTTTGCTCCATCATTAGTAATTAGGCTTTGTGAGTAGATTGATAAACAATGTAGTTAAACATGTACGAAGTAAATATAGATGTGTGACTGTATTATGAAAAGAAAATTTCTTTTGCAGTGCAACTATTTTTATTTGTTAACTTTTATTCATGATTCATAATCAAGGCATAACTATTGTCATATAAAATCATGCTCTCACAATATGTTTGTGCGTATGTTATGTAAGCATGCACTTTATCATTGCCTAGTGGCTTCACCCCTTGATTCCACAAATGTACTCACCTATCAAATCCTAAATTTCGTAGCGAAACCTAGATTTCCTATAAATCATCGAAACCGGAAACGACTGGAGCATAATTTTTAACCAGGAAGAGAGAAGGATGGTAAGAAAGGACTCGTCCTGTCCCACTTCTTTGCATCTGCCTTCATCTCTTCCGCAAAAGTTAAGTCTCGGTCATTGCTTCCTTGTGTCCTCCGTTCAACTCTGCTTACATTAGCATCCATCCTGGAATTGGAAGACTCCATTATTATTAATACTTTCATAGGTTCACCAGAGTTCTCTGACTTGCCCCACAGGTTCAATGTAGTTCATAACTCCGCATCTCGCACCTTATAATAATAGTGTACCAAGCGCGCGTGGCGAGTGACATTCCAAATACACGCATAAATATAAGCATAAGTTTGAAATATTTTGATAAGCTTTTTATCATTATCATCTACCTAACGTCAAATTTTATAAATTTATTTTCGTTTTTAAACAACAGCAGGTCATATCTAGCTCATTTGAAAGTCGTATCAACAATTACATTTTAACACAATTTTCTTTTAAATAATTTATGCAGTTGATTGCAATTTTTTATATTTTTAGTTTAGTATACCTACTATTACTATATTATGTTATGTAAGGGTATCAAAACATATACGCATAGCAGTAAAGCAGCTTACCTTTCTTCTAAAAAGGCATTTTCCAGGAGAGTAAATAACGAATTCCAAAGAAATAAGAAGAGTGCAATGACACTCACTAGCATCCTGCAGCTCCAACCGGAAGTATTCTGAATCTACTGGAACAACAGAGGTTAGAAAGGTTAAAAAGGACTCATCCGACCCAATTTCATCCACATTTCTCTTCCTTAAAGTCAAGTCTCGGTCATTGCTTCCTCTTCAACACGCTCCAGCCTCCCAGTCACAACATTCTGGAAGACTCCATTATTATTGTTTCTCTCCACTCCAAAGTTCTCTGACACTTTCACCAGTTCAATCCAGTCCATTCTGGAATTGGAAAATAACCTGTTTACCCATCGTTCACGCGTGCCGTGCAACGCAGTTTTCCACTCTTTGCTCATCAACATCAACATCACCGTCGACACACGCGTTTGTTTCCCTCCTTTTCCCTCGCATCCTCATTCCTTCTCCAGCCGTTTTGTCTGTTTGGAA
>JAHZNK010001544.1:0-11752 GCA_027744615.1 Lepidocyrtus cf. nigrosetosus NNG-2020 | reverse complement strand
TTCGCAACCACCTATTTATACATTCCAAATTGTATGGAATTTGCCTGGGTTTAACATAGTTTACCTAATAAATTTATTTTAAAACTTACCACAAAGTGAAAATGGCTAATTGCAAAGTTTGAGTAAAGATGAAGTACAACAAACTGTCCAACGGAAATTGGATCGGATGTCTTTAGCACCACTTTCAGGTACTTTCCCGAAGGGGAATATGCAGCAACCGCATTAAGCTCACCAACAGCCACCGCCCCATTCTCGTCAGAATACTCTGCACGGACAACAAGACGTGATGCTGATTTTGGCAGATGTAAATTCATTTCAACCATCGCCTCCTCAAGATATCTTTTTACCCTTTTAAAATGAATTGAAAATATTTAGCAAACAATACGAAAGAATTAAAAATACTTTAATGTTGAGAGTTATTTAGGAACTTACTGGTGCTTTAAAATAACATCATTTTCCAAATTCTCCTCATCATCTACCCTGTTTCTAGTTTGATAATAATCTACTTCATTCTCTTCGTCGTTTTCTTCAAGTATCTCAGACGGTTTTAAACGTAAACTTCCGAGATCTATTCTTTGGCCACTGGTAAGATAAGCTTCTGAACGGATGCGAAATGTTGAGGTAGAGAGTGTCTCTTTTGACACTTTTTCCATGTCCATTGTACTGATTCCCACCTTAAAATAAAACAATTGAAAAAATTACTTTCTTCATCCTGTCATTTCATAATCATCTATCTCATCAGCACTTACAGCAAAATGAAATGGAAGGCCGGGCTTAAATACTTTTGGAGCATTCCCAAGAAATTTCACTTGAATTGATTCCCTAATTATTCGGCTTTCAGCAAAACCTTGCAACAAAGAAAAAATGATACAAACACCGTTGACATTTCAATGTATTATTTGATTTGCATCTGTCAAGAAAAGAGTCTTTGTTTGTTTTTACCGAATCTTGTCTCATCAATAAAGTATTCTTTAACTTCAGCTTCTACTCTGATCACAACGTTGGAGATATCTCCTCCCATCACTTGAGAGATCTCGTACATATCAAATGTCAAGTCTTCCGTTCCTATCTAAAAGATTCATAGTCATCAAAATACACATTACGTAAAGTTGTTTGAAATTAGTAATTAAACTCGTCATTACAAGGAAAAACTCTCGGGCAGTTATAAATGTCCAGTCTTTTCTCTTCGGATTTTGACCCCAATAAGAGCCATACATTCTCACAGTAGTATTACCCCTTACAGTCTTTTCTGAACCGTAGACAGAGCTAATTGACACTGAAATGCTTTCTTCGGTGGATAAAATGAAGGGGTCGATGGTTACGAATACCTTGCCAAAAAATAAAATAGTAAAATCATCTTCATTTGTATAATATTCACTACTGTTTTATAGTTTTATGTAAATATCGCTTGCGTACTTCATGCAAAGGTTGAAAGTACTTTTCTAACAAGATGTATTTGTCTTGTACTTGTGAATTGGCTACAACACGGATTTTCCATTTGCCGAGAGCTGTGAAAGGTGGGAGCTCATATTCCATGTCGACTACGCCTGAACAAAACAAAGTTTTACAACCAAACAATGAGCCCATTCAACAGAAAGAGTATATTATTCAATATCACAACAATCAAACAGAAAACTTGACGATTGACCACTTTCTTTTTGTTATATCATGTTAGTAAGCTTATCCTGAAATATTTGCTACTCGTTTAAAGTGGTACTTGATCAAATAAAACGAAAATGAATAAAAGTTTAAATTTTATTGCCATTTGTTGTTTTCAACAAACAAATAAAAAGTATGGATATGATCTGTCCAAAAATGAATAAGATGTAATCAATGAAAAGCTTAAATTTAGAAAATTACCATTATTACTGACACGAGATGGCCATCTTCGCATAATGAGACCTCGCGAATCCTATAATTACAATTGGGAATTAAGTAGTAATTATTTTGTTTTAATAATCAGTTTTTCAAAACTGTGTAATGAATGCTTACAAGCACGTAAATGTCTACTGGATCTTCGTAAGGAAGCAAGTCTCTTCGCAATAAAATTATTCTAAATAAAACTAGACAAGAGACGAAAACGATGAACATTAACTTTTTGGATTCAGTATACAGATATAACATGATCCTATACATTTTTGTTATTCACCTACCTCTTTGGCCACCTGAAAACACATATCGATTAGTCTGGATTAAAATGGATAAAAACTTTTCAGAGAAGGTTAACGGGGACTCGGAAGCAAATAGGGTGCCGCCAGTAGTTTTGAGGTGATTTGCTTCTATTCTTATCTTATACTCGGCTTTAGGTAGTTGGTTAGGGACCTAATTAAATTTAAATAATTTTTTTGTCATGCTATGCTCCTTTGGAAAATTTGTAATAGGATATTTTTCTGAATGAATTTAATTACAAGAATTTGGAGTGAATCGGATGAACCGGGTGAAATAACTTTGTTAGAGCCATGAATATCTGCTCCATTTCGAAATAGTGCTAATCTCACATCAACAAATTCTTTGTTATTAAGTAATGACCCAAGCCTAGGTGCATCGCTGAGATCGCTTATGGTGACAATCGCTTTAAATATTGATGAGGGTTGAATAATTGACGGAGCAATGATCATAAAACCTCTGCAAAAACATTTTATTTGCAAAAGTTAAGGTAATTCTTCAAGACAGACAGTTTTATTAGGACAAGTTTTTACAATATGCAAAAGCAAAACTTTCATAGAGAATTAAACAGCTACGTAAACTTACATTTGTGCGGACTGGTTGGAGTAAACTTGTTGTCCTTGAATTAAATTCAAATGGTAGAAATGCCGGACATTATTCTTATCTTTGGGTAATCCATTTTCATTTTCCAAGTCATTAACACCAAATCGATTAAAATTTGTAAATCTATTCCTATCTCGGTCTCTTTCCCTTTCCCTATCACGAGCTCTATCACTGTTCACTTCATTCAACCAAAATGGCAGATTATTTGGAGATTGAGGTTGATTCTGTCGTTGCTGCTGCTGTGATAAATCTGACTGTTGATTTCCAAATAGCTGAGCATTTGCATTACTGAATATCCACCCTGATTCCTGACTTAGGGTAATTATTAACCACCAATTCACCACAACTTTCACTAGAAATATCACTTTTGCGAGGAACATAATGACTGAACTGGCCGAGGTGTATTTTGTCACCTTTTTCTGATAAAACACTTAAAAATATGGTATCATAAGATCAGGTTTTCCATTTGGTTAAGTTCAGTACAAGACCAGGGAATGTTTCAATTTGCCCCGTGGTTGTCCTCGTCACCCTCGTCTTCTCCCATCCACATCGTACAATTCTGATTCTCCAAATATCACGGATTTGCATTGCATTTGCAGAGCTGCTTGAATTTCTTCTGTGGACAAACAGGTATTAAAAGTAATCTCAGTTTTTGTCAGGACCAAAACCCTTTCTCCTAATGCCAAGCGTAATCCTCATCGCCATCGCCTTTGCCATTATTTTCAACTTGATTTTGATTCATGACATGACAGCAAAGTTGTTGGACTATTGGACTCGGATTGCATTTTGTTGCAATGCATCGTCCCCGTCGCACTCAGTTTTATGCTCCTGTTGCAGAAGCACAGACCGTTTTTTGTTGAAAAAAAACTCGACTATTTTAAAGATGAAATCATAATTTTATTCTATTTCTGACTGGGATTGCAAAAATTAGCAGAATTTTAATAGCCAACTCGAGTATGAAGGAGGATACGTTACACCTTCTCCACTTTTAGTACATCAAGAAAATTCAGATACGATTTTTTCTCCAAGCATGACACTGCACATTTATTATTAGATTCTGCGGTAAAAAAAGAAACACAATCACAGTCATCATTATTGTAAGACAATATCGGTCAAATTTAGCTGATTAGTCGATGATTGAACAGAACAAGCACTTTTTATAGCTACTGTGATAGCTATCACTAAGGAGCCTGTGTGGCACCAGCAGAAGCACTAAACACTGAAGTTTTTAATTAGGGAGGAGGATCAATTTTCACTATCGTTTAAAATTACGTTTATATAAAGAATACAATCACGGCAGTATAGTCAAAAACAATTTTGCCAGTACAAACTATAGATATTGTACTTACCTAAGTATTTTTGCAAGTTTTTCTTATATAAACCTGAAGCAAGGCTTCAACATTTCGCTGAGCATTTAAAACCACTTTAGCTACTAATACTTAAATAATCCGAGTCCATTCATTCCCTCAGTAGGAATGACCAACTGGTTACTGGTACTAGTCAATAAGTGGCCGTCGACATTGTTGCCGTCATTATAGTAGAGTATCATGATCATTTACTTCGTTCATGACTGCCACAAACTCAACCGGCTTTTTAATAGTTCTTTAGCATCAGAGTCTGTAGATGAAAAGATGTCCTGTCAAATATCAAGGTAGATTAAATCGGAGGATTGAATGTGAGCTAGACATGCAATGCACTTGCAAATTGTCCAAGGTAAGAACCCCCAAAAAAAACACAACGATGAAGAAAGGTAAGTGAACCAAAAAAAACTCAATTTATATCAAACAGAACCTCACTCAATAACGAGGAAAAAAGAAGAGGACCAGCTTATTTTTTAAAACCCTTTTTAGCAAAAATGACAAGTGCTTGCTTAAAATCTCCAGAAAATGACAACTATTTACAACTCTAAAACACAAAATATTTTTGCATTAATCGCAAAAAATCTGTGGACAAAACTATAAAAATTATGCACAACATTTGAAAATTTATTGTTTTATTATAAAATGTTTAAATTGTTGCATCTGTACCATAAAACATGAAGTGTGCAGCTTCATGGCAGTATCACAACTATTCATACTTCTGTTACAACAAAACTTTTACTTTGTCTGAATTAAATCTGTAATTCATATAGACAATCTTCCATGTATTTACCAGGATAGTATAATAATGATATATGCAAAGATTTTCAAAAAATGCTTAACGATAGTTGCAATTGTAATGCTTTGTGGTGATATAAAACATTCAGACAATAATGATAGGTAAAGTAGTGGTGAATTTGACGTTGATTTTTCTCTGTAATTTTCTTTCCATTCTTTTGCTATTCCTGTGTGAGTTCTAAACAATCTAAACAATAATCCTTTTACTGGTGAAATGCCCTAGTCATTATATTATCATTTTATAATCATCATCATCCTTTGCCTCATGAAAAAATTTGGCTGTGATTTTAGATCAGAGACTACATTTTCATAAAAATTGCATACGCCACCGAGCAAACAAGCAGAAATGGTCAGCAGTCTCGTACTTTTTACATAAACAGAAAAAAAATGTAAAAAACAGACGATACGGTCCAGATTACCTGACTAGCGAATCCAACAAGATTAAACCCACAACACTGCACGCTCTTTAAATCTCTACCTGCATGACTCTTTCACACAGCAACAATCAATGAAAATTTCCCCTGAATGAAGTTAAAATGCAGGTTTGATTTTTTAACAATGGAAACGGGAGAGGTACATGGCACACACTTTTCACTCATATTACAATATAACTTGACCTGTACTCTTTTGTTAAGCATTGTTCTGTGAGTTCTTTTCTTTTGGTCAATCTATATAATAATATACAATGTGTATGTACATACATAATAAGAACAAGCAGCCCAGTCTCCGGATTAGTTTTCACATAAAATTTTGCATAAGTTTAAGCCACAAGTTTAATATCATCAACTCATCGCGTGGGCATATTTGCAACAAAAATGAGTTGAAATGTGAACTCTGTACTCTCGTCGGATGTGTTCTTTCAACAATCACACAGGTAATAATAATCTCTTGTATGCTGCGATTCCTCTTTCTTTCACTGACTTCTGTCCAAGCCAAATAACTTTTTCATCATGCAATTTAATATAAAGTGCTTGAAGAATAACTTTAACGTGGAAACATTCTACCAATTTTCAAAACGTTAATTATTGCGTTATGAAAAAACCAGTCTACTCGCACACACATTAAATAGATTATGGATCACTTTCTACAAAAATTCTCGCATAAAAAGCCCCGTTTGTTTTGGTTTTAGTGAAAGGATCTGCCGGTCGCCGGTGCGGTGAACTGTTTTAAGGAGGAGGAGATTAAGAAACGATAAAAATTTAAAGCTGAAAGTTATGATGATTTGATTACGATCCGAAACTAAATGGCGATTCTACCCAGCTGCCTAAGCGTTTTTAATGGACACAAAGTTTCTACAAAAAATAATTGATTACAGCGATTTTAATAATATTTAAGCTTTGAGAGGAAGTTAGGACAAAAATTAGTGGATCTCTATAATTAAAAATATTATTCTAATGAACTATTGAGGATGGATGGATAGAAGGGGGCACAAAGCAACTAAAACAGAATGAAAAGAATTGCCAGCAATTCATCTTGTCATGCCATGTATTGTAAAATGATGAAGGATGAGAATGATAGACAGAGAAGCAAGGTATGGTAAATAAAAAACTGATGAGCGGATGTTGTTTGCTTTCTTTGCCCCAAGTACTTCACAAAAGTAGCAGAAAAAATCTGTAGGCAGCAGCGCAACAACATGAGCAGCAACATGAAATGGAACAGACATAAAATAACAATGCTGTACAATAATTGCTGGTTTCGAAACCTAAAAATTAAAGCTTTAATTGCAATTGCAACTGAAGTTCAAATAATACAAAGTTTTTTGTGGTGAGGTTAAACATGGGATGTAGCTTTGTTGCTGGATTTGACTTGATGGGATCGCATAACGAAATCTATGCAAAAACGATGATTATATAATAGATTAATACATTACAGTGGCATACCATTTTCCGTTGATTAAAATAAATTCATTTATCTGGTCACTCCCACTCCCTTTGCATTTGTCTTATTGTTTGCTTATAATAATGAGATTATTGCTGCGTGCAATATTAGCTATTTTGTATTTCTGGACTGCCTTACTTGAGCTGGACTGATGATTTGCACCTGCTTTATATTACATTTGTTGTAAAATGCAATTTTCAGCTTGATGAAACTTTCTTGATGACAGGAAATGATAAGAAATGCGTTGTTTTACTGAAAATATTTTAGCTTCTGGTATGTAAAAAGATTATTCTGGAGCTTTTTAAAATCCAATATTTCGTAAAGTAGAAACATGTTTAAAAATTTAACGAAAGTACTAAAAAACTAAATAATCTACAGCAGTTTTTGCGCATATAATTTGCGAAAATATTGAAACATTTATGCAATAAGTCGTTGTTAAAGAGGTAATCTAGATAACAATTATTTGCCATTCACATACCTGTTCATATAATATTCACGTATGCTTTTATTACCCCTTTTTTATAAAGTTTAGTAAAACGTTGAGTAAAATTAAAGCGTATTTAATGACAAAAAAGTCTGTCTGCCGGCTACCATTAAAACAAATGAGCTTACCAGAGTAAACTTTGTAGTTGCAAATTTTCAAAAAATTCATGCAGATGCTGTTCACAATAAATTATATTACAAATCTTCAGACTATCGTTGAAACTCCAATAGCAGCACTGTTCAAATAAATTCACAGAACAGAAACTTGACTTGCTTTTAGCTTATGGATCAATTCAAAATTATGTTAAAAACTTATTTTTCACTTTTTCCAAAGCAGTGTAAACTTGGTTTTCTGCAATACGTATGTTTCCAATTGAAAAACTATTTCTGATGTCCTTTGGGAAATGTTCTTTTCGTTGACCTGCTTGGTTCAATATATATTCGTTAATGCTTTCGATTAAACAAAAGGAGAAAGTGTATAAAAATTGAAGCTATTTTCAGCTTATTATCATTGTCCACTCTTTTTCATAATTTGTAGCAGTGTTTTCTATAATGTACATATAATAATATGTTCCTTGCATGTGAAAGTTTGTTGGACATTGACAACAACGTGACTTTCTGTAAAAACAATGAAAGCGGTTCGACTTTTTCGACTTACATGCATGCATGGATAATGGCTAACTTTCACTTTCTTTGCTTTCATTTTCGTTTGTCTGCATTCACAATCGATAATGAATTTATGTATTGGAAATTAGAGTTGGGCACGGAAAAGTCAATGGATAACGCAATGTTTTCAGCTATTTTGCAATATTTTTCATCAAAAAGTTCATTAAACCATTAGGCAGTTTTCAGTGATCAATATTATGTAATCTTGTTTGCAAATAAAGCAAAAGCCATGTATATGAATTCTGAGAATTCTGATATGAGAGAATAAAGGACATTTAATAAGTAACGAATAAATATTATTTATTTTTTTATCTATTGGACATTTACTTGGGATTTTTTAATTTGCTACCTCATGCTAATAAGTTTAAAGTCAGTCTTGCTATTCATGCTTTTATTTCTCTTCTTATCCAGTTTTATTTCGTTTTAGCCGCAAAAATGAATGAATAGAAAGAAATTGAGAGAAGAGTGGGAAATGAAGTGGAGCACAAGCTTTCACTATTTTATGTCAACGAAATATCTTTGTGGTTAGTGGAATTCATTCAAGGAGGAAGTTGGTAAAGGAAAAGTATTGAACTTGACTTACAATGGATTTCTAAGACATGCCTAAGTCATTTCTAAGTCCAAGGATATGAACATTTACCAGTTTTTCTTTTAAAAAGTAACCAAGGAAAGACTTTTCTATGGATTAAATGATTGAACCATAGCAAAAAACAAATTCAAAAATTTTGCTCTACTCACATCAGATTTAGATGTTTATTCATCAACGTGAAACACATAAATGTAGCAAAACTAAAGGTAATTTAAATCATGAGCAAAGAAATTCGTACGTCTAAAGATAGTGTTGGGAAAGCGGATAGCTCCAGCCATTCAAATAACGAAGATGCCAAGAGTGGATCTCAAAAATCGGTTCACTCCGATACAAAGCAGGAGGATAGAAAATCATCTGGCGATGTGAAGCGCTTGCCATCCCTCATAAGCGCCCAATCTAAGAAAAGCAGTGCAGGGGATACCACAGGCAGTCCCAAAGGAGTTCCATCAATTATGGTTCAGAAAAGTACAGCGGATGATGTATCCCATAGATTGTCAAATCAAACAAAGGGGTCTACAGGCATAGGTCCGTCTGAGTTTGAGCAAAGCTCTTTTGGAGATGATGGTAGAAGCGGTGGGACCGATTTGTATGATGACTTTTGGAGGAATTACAGCATGGGTGATGATCAAAACTTGGATAATTTCTTTGACAATTATTACGGCCAGGAAGAAGAACTTGAGGATTTGGATACGGGAACTGAAAACGATGACACGATTCAACGAAGCACAGATGTAAACGGGGCATCCGAAGACTCAGGACGGACGGAACAGGAACAGAAAAAAAGATCAGGAAAAGCGGAAGTGAGCAAAGAAGCGTTTCGCTGGTTTGAACGAAAAATTCTTGCCCAACAAATTCCCGAAAGTCCGGAAAATGAACGAAGAAAACTCTTACTGGAAAAGTGCCAAATGCTGAGAAAGGTTAGCAAACCTATCGTAACCATATTTGGAGGTCACGGTCACGGAGACAAGAAACACTTACCACAGACTAGCTCTGTGAAGCATCTTCATTCTCCAAAGAAAAAGTCGGGTAAAGGATCCCAAGCATCTATTCCTAGCACTCAAGAAGGAGGAGATGAAGGAAGCCTCCCAGGGGAAGATGACACAATTGCTCAAATTGACGTTCCTGAATTCAATGAAAAAGCTTGGGCGATGAAAGATACTTTGGATTTCTTAACAATGGCAGGATGTGCATCGGATGATTCCCCATCTTACACTAATACAAAATTAAAGACTGCGAAACAGGAAGCAGCAGATTTCAGACTAGTCCTTTATGAAAAGCAACTCCAGCGGAGGAGGGATGCAATTGGTAGTCAAATGCAAGCCCCAGAGATTACCGCGTCTCTTCGTCGAGCTGCTGAAAGAGCCATATGGAGAGCTGTGATTGACAATACAAAACCTCGCTATCCTTTACCAAGATTCATTCTTCCAAGACATCAATACTTGCGCAAAGTTCAAGAGCAGTTCCTTGGACCAGGCAGTTATGAACACGACGTTTATGAAAAACAAATTAAAGCAAGGCAACTCCGTCTTCCCAGCACATGGACAGGTTGTTCCTCAAGATTTCCAAAAAGAAGAAGATGCTTCAGCTTCTACTGGAGCTCGTATTTTACTTGATCCTTGGGAACCTCTTGATAAAGCAAATTACAAGAAACGATATCCCGGGATTTACGTTCCATTTGAGAGCACTCCAAAGAATTACATGGGCAAAGCTTTATGTACCGGATCCGGTTCTAAAGTACCCCCTAATGCATACAATATTAAATCTCCGCTTGAGGAATTTATTAAAAAGAAGACAGGTCTAAGGGGACCGTATGATTGTTACACACCTTCACGAAGTTTGATTCCATATGGTTATTTTATTTCAACAAATCCCGATGAACGACAACGTCTTGGTCCAGGGTCTTATGAAATTAGGTCAAGTCTGGTAAAGGAGATGAACGACTCGTACAACTTCTTCAAAGGAAAAATTGGCAAGGCTGATAGATATTCAATTTTTGGATTCAAAGCAGCTTTTGACAAGCCTTTATGGCCGCACAAAGGAGTAACAATCCCACCTCCTGGTCACTACGACGTTGGAAAGGATGTGATTGGCTCGGACAAGAAGCAGAACAAGGCTCCGTTTAAAACAAGCTGGAAGTCAAATGGAGAATTCAAGAAGAGAGAGCTTGTAGCCCCGGACTATTATTATTTTGCTGGTGGAACAACGTGGACTACACCTCCAAAGGGAGCTAACCTTGCTTCTGTTTTCCACTCCAATACACCCCAGATTATGAATTACAAACAGAATTTGATAAGGAAACATAGGAATAGAACTGCCAATTTGACATTTGATAAGGAAGATGGTGGACATAAGCATGAAGTGCATGATGTACCGGTTCAAAACTTTAAAAATGTGTATGCCTTGGAAGATTGCCAAAATCCATGTTGGAAAGACAACAGTACTGCTATTAAGGACCCTTTCGCTATTCCAAGTTACGGTCTTCCTGGAATTAATGGTCCAAATCAGCCAGACAAGACATCCTGTGGGGGCTGCTGTGGATAAGTATACCTTATTGGTTATTCAACTCATCATCACCCTTGTAAATCGTAAAACTACTGAAGATGATGTTAAAAATAATGAATTTCCTAAAACTCGCCAAAGAAAATTATTGTAATCTCAATAATTCTTTATTGTTCAAGCCAATCTTATTTAATGAATTAAATGAAGAGTTTTTATACAATTTGTATGCAATCTTGTACATGCTGCTCAATGAATATTTATACATTAGGCAATTAATTACATTAACTTTACTTGTAGTAATTACTGGGTACATTAAACAATCCTTCATTTGCCTATCATGCATCGTCGATTGTCTTGTTAAGGATCAGTTTCAAGGAACATAATTGTTTTTTGCATGTAAACCAAACCTGATGCTCATACTAAACGAAAGGCAGCCCTGGTAAGAAGCACTGCCTACGACCATTACTAATATAGTTGTTCGTGTAGTCGCACTAAATTGTAAATGACATCCATCATTAAATTATTAACCGTTGCTTATGTCGGGTTTTACGAAGTTAAGGAATAATGCTTGGTATAATAACGCCTATTTAGTGACGATTGCGATTGCTATCTAGATTTTTATCAGCCCTTTTTGCAGACAAAAAGGTGAAAATGTAATCTTTACCTTGATCTTTAACGTCCGTTTGTGTTTAGTTAAAATAAGTCTATCCTT
>JAHZNK010001543.1:0-13503 GCA_027744615.1 Lepidocyrtus cf. nigrosetosus NNG-2020 | reverse complement strand
TAATTTAAATTCAGTATTCATTTCTGATTTTATTCTGCATCATACCTATAAATACGTTAGAATATAACTGAAAGTTTTTGTGATTTTTTACATGTCTGCTTATATTTTTACACCGTTGAAAAGCGCTTGGGAATGACCTTGAGTTTTCCTAATTTGGGTATGGTACACACACGCATACCTACTTCATACATGGTTAACATCATCATAGTAAAAATAATTAACAAGTCATCTAATATAATACTGACCCTATTAGCGACTATGTTGAGCCGCGCCTTACGCATTTTCATTATTGTAGTCACATTATTTGAAAGGGTGTTTTTGCAAAATGAAATGTTGGAAACTGATGCAAAAAACGTGCTTCCAAATTCTAACGCGTATTATGATGAGCGATTCATCTTTTTGATAGAATGAAACAAGTGCCAACAAAAATTATCTCTACCCTCCTAATTATTCGTTAATAGCGAAACAGAAACTGAACAAGTTGTACTTGTTAAATTTTTTAAAAATATATTGAAACGGACATTTGAGAGATTATATAGCTTTGTGGCAATGAGCAAAGTACTTCATTAATCATAATCATGATCATATTATCTCTTTGGATTGAATCAATTTGTGGTCTGTGTGTGTACTAGAGTAAAAAAAGTCATGTCATAAACAGATATTGGACATCGTAATATATTGTGCATAGTTTTTCCCTTTTGTCGTCTATTTTTATTGCTGTGTTAGATGATGTCATGTAGTTTTTAAAAGTATCATTGAAACGTTCATTTTTTCTATTATTTTACAAAAAAAAGTCAAATACATTAATAAATAATACAAGCTTTTTAAAACTTTAGCCTTCTGATGAACGACGTCAAAGTTAAATATAGGAGGTTGAGGTTAGTTATTTTTTTAGTTTTATTTTCGTCCAGGTACATATCATCGCTTTATCGGCTCTGGGGTAAAAATTTTAGTTTTCTTTTTGGAACAAGTTAGCGGAAAGAAGAGAAACCGTTATGCTAACTTTTTGGTCTTTCCACAAAAAAGGTTCTAAAGATAAATATACAAGTTGCAGAGCTTAGACTGATAAATTTTGTTTATTTTCCCATCAAGAAAAACGCTACGAAAACATAAAAGTCTCAGCAGAAATGAGATCAGTTCAAGAAGTAAGGGAGATGTATGATAACGAGATTGAGCGTATAGAAATTCTATCCAATAACTTTTGGTGTCGGTGGTAGTGATTGTGGTCGTTTCGTTTCGTTTCACCTTTGTTGTCAATCATGCGATTTAAATTGGTCATGTATCAAGCAAGGAAAGCAACAAAACTATCAGCTAGAGCTTTTAAAAACTCTTTGCAAATTTATTATGTAGTAATAATAATAGACAGCCATGTTTAACATAAATTTTAAACGAATAGGATAATTAAGTGAAAGGATGCGAAGAATAGAAAATTTAATAGTCGACATAACCTAGGAATTTTCATAGAATCATTTCTCTAGTCTTTAACGAGAGGACAAATGCCAGGAATGTGGTGCTGCATGTTAGTTAAGTATGATGTACGATGATATGTCTGTATTTGATTATGAAAAATATTATACGATGTAGACTTTGGCAAGCGACACAAGTAGACAAGTGAAAAACTGGAGCAGAACGACTTTTGTGTATTCTTTTACTTTACTACTTTCGTAGATTACATGGTGGATGGTAAAAAGAGAAATAATGAGGAATGCTGTCGCTATATTCAATTTTTTGGTGTATTTAAAAATCTAAAAGAAATCATGTCAGAGCGAAACAAACCACCGGCACTCGAATTGGTTCTTAATTTTACATGCAGATGAAAAACACCGCATCAGCTTTAGAAAAACCTTTTTCTTGTTTTTAAAAAAATCTCAACCGGAGTTAATTTTGCTAGCGAAAAGAAATGAACAAAAGTATGTGAAAAATTCTCCTCATAAAATTTTTGCTTTGAAGAAAAAGATTAGAGCATATTATTATAGGATGTTGCAAATTTTACAGCCACATTTTCCACATTTTTTGTGGGTAGGGTATAATTTAATTGAGCATGGTGAAAGTGATTTATCCATGCGTGGGAGTAGAATGTAGTGCAGCCTTTTTCATCTTTTTACAGGGATTTCTCGGATTAAGATGTGTCAGAATTCCCCGTTCCCAGCATCAGCATGGATTTGGTTTTACACTTCGTCACTTTATAGTTTATCCGCCAGAGTTGTATTCTGAGGTAAGTCGACAAAAAGATTTCATTCATGTAGCGCAGCGTGTCATCCTCTTTAAAAATGCGAATTTTTCTAAAATCTAATAACCTGCTAATTTATTGTACAGGATGGGGTCCCAGAAGGACATGGTTATGAAAATGGTATCGGGCAAACTCGATTGCATAAAGTTACTGAACCAGTGGATACAATATTTGTTAAAAGTGTCAAAGAACATTCTCCTGCGGAATTGGCTGGACTATGCGTAGGTATGTGAATTCAAAAAAGCATCACTTTTTAAAAAAATAAAATAAAATGCACATAAAGGTAGATTTACCACCACACCGTTTTTATACTAGTACTGCATGCGATCTCCTGAGAGACTATTACAAATTACAAATTGCTCGCTCCCATTTATACCGTATTTCCTGTTAGCGTTTGTGTGAAGTGAAGAGAGAGAGAGTATGTAAAATTATGCATCAGTAAGAAACGTTTATTCCACCAGCATTTGTTTTTCAGTATATTAAATGTCATTAGTGTGCAGTTCAGGAAAACTAAAACTCTACATGTTTGTTCTTCTCTCTGTGTTCTTATTTTTTGACCTCATATATTTATTTATCAGTCAGTCTAATGAAGTTTCCCACACAATTAACAACTAATGTTGTTGCAGGAAGTGTATTTAGCTGAAATAAGCTTGTCCCATTTAAAATACTTTTGTTAGAATATTGTAAACTTCTTAGTTTAAAAAAACCTCATCCCCATAAGTTTTGCACGCGCTAAAAACAACAACATTTCTGCACATTATTTTACTAAAAAGTATTATTGCTGTACATATACGAGCAAATTCTTTTTCTTAACATTAGTTTAAAAATTTAGTTTATGTTTTTTGTACTTACATTTTTTGTTGTTTTAAAATTTTAATTTGCTGCCTATTTTTACGATCGCTTGCATTCCTCCGTCTCACTCTCACCCCCTTGGCTTTGGAATGTTCAGGAGATCGAATTGTAAGCGTAAATGGCGAAAGTGTAACGGGGAAAAGCTATGATACTGTAGTTTCCTTGATACAGAAGACTAGAGAATTATTGCGTTTAGAAGTCTCCCCAAAAATATATGATACGCTGCAATTGGTAAGACACCTTCTTGTCCATTCACTAAATTATTCACTTTCGTGCTTGGCTTCATTTTTCTGTTTCGTTTTGCGTATTGATTTACAACGCTTTCTTTAAAAAAATTCTTAACTTTGTATATAATTGTACAGTCTTTTCTTGATTAGAGCTTTATTGAATTAAATGGTTTTAAATGTGCTCTCATTATTGCTGATTCAGTTCTATGAAGAGCAAGCATATCGGCCAGAAACAAATCAGCGACCATACGAAACGCCAAGTACAACTAATCCACCACCATTACCGTCGGAACCTTTGTATCATTATCCTATCCATAATCATCAGCATCATCATCAACAGCAGCAACAACATCATCATCAAGGAAACTCAAACTTTCATTCGAACGACTACTTTTACCCCAATCGTTCGTATGATTCATCAGACTACGCCAGATTGAATAATAATATGTCATCATCGAGTCACTCCAGTCAAACTCCAGCTCAGATTTTCTCCCATCTTCCTCGTCCAGTTCCCTACAAGTCATCGGCTGTTTGGGCAAGTACATCATCATCATCTGCTCGGAATGGCAGCGGTGGTAATCCTTCCTCGAGCTCACTTTCCAATAAAGGCACCTCGCAACGACCCCCGCAGCCTCAGGGATATTATCCATTTAATCATTCATTTGAGAAATCCGGCACTTTGTGGAGAGTTCGGGAGAGGGACGAGCCAAATTCTGGAGCTAAAAGTGCAGATAGCATTTTTGGTGAAAGTCATTATCTTGAGGATGATAGTGCAGTTTACCGAAGCCCACTTCGGTCGGAAAGTATGGAATGCCTTTCCGACATAAATACAAATTCAGACAAATCATGGAAAAAGGCAGGTCCTGGATACCGCTATAGTATTAGCACAGCCAAAGCCCTTGGGAGTGGAACTAGTCAGCCATCATCCGACTTTCGCAATACAATGGTGGTAACCATGTCAAGTACAAACAGTAGTGGTCAGACTTTTCACAATCCCCATGATCCCGGATATCCCGAAAGAGCTCCCCTTGTCGGTTTAGACACTTACACGGACAGAATACGAAAAAGTTGTGAGCAGAAGGAAGAGTTTTTGAAACGGCCAAACCAACCATTTTGGGGGTCATTCGTAAACCAACCTCCACCACTTCCCTATCCAAAAGAGCTTTACGCTCAACCTCAAAAGTTTACCAAACTTCCTTGGCCACCTGAAACCACTCAATCGGCGGCCCTTTCTACAACTCAACAACCTGTACTACAATCTAGTGTGATTGATAGTAGTAGTAGTAGTAGAAATGTGACAAACAGAACGGAACGTAGGACTACTAATAGTAAACCCACCGCTACCAATAATGTGACAGTGATAAGTGTTCAGCAGAGTGGTCCTGATAGTTTATCCAGTGGAAGTAGCTCTCGACCTGAGGAAACAAGTAATAGTGACTCTTGGTTTCCAGTTGAACATCAGCCAGATTCCCACAATAATAGATTGGAGAAACAAAGGTCAGAGCCATATAGTTCTTCAGATTTACTTTCAATGTATGAGCTACCGAAAAATAGAACTATGGTGGTGGGTAGTACAAAACTGCATTGTGATCCCCCTCCACATTGGAAACCCGACTTGTCCAGTTTAACCACCTATGAAAATCCACAACCTTCAATACATTATTCACGGTCAGTAGACAATAGCAATGTATTTCTTCCTCCTCCCGGAAGTATTGAGACTGAAATAAACGTTCAATCCAACAACAACGCAGGCAAGAAATATAACTATAAAATATTGCCCCAAATTTTATCATTTCATCAACGCATAATAAAATAAATCTATTTTGATATTTTTGTTTTCTTTTTTAGATAATAATGTGATACTGAGGAAAAAAGAATTAGAGCCGGGTTAGTATTCATATTATGCAGTAACAATGCTTAGCAAATAACTTTGGCAAATAAAAATTTATTTTTATACATGTTTTATTGATTTACGCTTATTTTCAGAATCTGAAAGTGAACGCTTAGTCCGTCGTGTGTCTTATTTGAAGGCAACTTCCTCACCTATCGATATGGAACAAAGGAAATCTACTAGTCCGACGTCACCAGTGAAAAGGTAAGTAGTTTTGTAGAAAAATGTCTTATATATTAGAGAAGACCAAAAAAATAAATGAGTGTAGAATAAGAGTGCATAACGTTTAATTGGTTTGTCTAGTGTAGCACAGTTTAGAGGTTATGTCTTGTAAACCAACATTTTCCTCTGGGGGAACGGAAAGGAGAAGAAGCATGGCCAATAAACTCTCAGCAGAGTTTTTTCCAAAAGGGCGTATATATAAACTGAAGCAGTTTTTTGAAGACCGAACGCAGCCCTCAGCGTCTCTATTCAAGTTTTACGTTGATAGGTTGGGCTTTAAAGAAACTATATTAGAATGATTGATTAATGTATTTTTTTGGATTGAAAAGTAATTTCAAGAATTGATTTCCATTTGTCTAATACGTATTTTCTTATTTTTATACATATATTTTTAAAGCATTGATATCGTGTTCGTTCTGTGATGGTGTTTAAATTAGAAACAGGACTGGATTTGTAATAAAAATGCTTCATAGATATTATATAATTTATTTAGTATGAGCGTGTTGTGGTCTGATATGTACTAATTTTTTCAGTAATTTCTCAAAATAATTTTGTGATGCAGTATTGTTAATGATGTTTTCTTGCAATTTTGTAATTCAATGTAGCCCAACTACAGAGGAACTTGGGTTTAGTAAATCTGATAAACTTGTCGACTCTAGTGAATTCATTCGAGGTGGAAAAATCCATTTTAAAATTCGTATAGGAGAAAATAAGGTAAGTTATTAAAATACATTATACACCACATAAACTATTCTTTTGTCGGATATCAATCAACCTCTTTTCTATAATTCAGCGCGGCAATTACAATCGTTCATGGAGACAAGGCTTCGCACAAGTACGGCGTAGTGGATACTTGTACCTCTCCAAGGAACGTCAACCTAAAGAAGCTGTTACTGGAAATGAAGAATCTGTGATAATTAGCGTCAGTATAAGAGACGGAGTTTTAATTGAATATGCAGAAGATTACACCAAAAGAAAAAATGTTCTTCGAATACGCACATCCGTTCTGGACGACGACCCCAATGTTCCACTTTCCATTAACAGTGATAACTATCAACAAAACTCAAATAATTTTACTCCAACAATTTCCAACTTGTCTGTAGAATTATTATTGCAATGCGAAGACCAAAATGATCTCACTTCTTGGTTCAAGTGTCTGCAAAAGCTACTTGAAAATAACAACTTGAAAACTGATTCAACAAATAATCCAGTAAATAGTAGTAAAGCTGTGATTTTTGGATCCGAATTTTGTCCAAAATCAAAATCTTTCTTTACTTCACTGTTACCATCTCCTGGCACTCCAGGCCAAAGCTCTTCAGCCAATGATAAAACTGGTAATGCGTCATCATCCCTCACCATTCCCGGCACTTCGAATACGTTGGCACCGAATTCGGCTGGAGGACTGAACACTGCTGCCAGCCCCAAGGTTAAAACGTGGAAAGGGAAAGTAGCGAAACAATGGAAAAAAGTGCATGATATAATAGACACGACTGGCAGCGACACTAAAGCATCAAGTCCATATGCATCTCTTCCACCTGCAGGAGCAACATTTGGAATTAATCTGGAAAATTGTCCTCCTGGAGAAAACAACCCATTCATTCCGAGAGTGATTGAATACTCTATTGAGTTGGTTGAAAGGAAAGGCATTGAAATGGTAGGATTATATAGAATTCCCGGAAACAATGCATCTGTAGCTTTACTCACCGATCGCTTAAATCGTGGTGAAGATCCAAATCCTGAAAAGGTGAGTACCAAAAAGCAAATAAGGAATAGAGAAGAGATACATATCAAGCTTATTAATAATTTAGCTCATATTCTACAATATATTTTTTTATGATATTTTAGGATTCTCGTTGGTTGGATGTTCATGTGGTTGCTAGCTTAATAAAATCATTTCTAAGACGTCTCCCAGACCCATTACTCACCAATGACCGGTATCCAGCATTTATTCAAGCTGCAGACGAAGAAGAAGAAATTTGTTTAGCAAAAACCAAACACTTAATTCAAAGTTTACCAAAGCATAATTACGAAACTCTGAAAGCTGTAGTAATGCATCTAAAACACGTAGCTGAAAAGGGAGAAGTAAACAGAATGGATGCAAGGAATTTGGCCATTGTATTCGGCCCAACGATTGTACGAACTGCTGGGGAAAACTTTTCCAGTATGGTAGCCGATATGAAAAATCAATGCAAAATTGTTGAAGCATTAGTTTTACATGTAAGTAAAAATCAATTATTTAGTACGAATTGTAGAAATAAAAATATGATCATGTAACGGCATTTTAAAAACTGTTTTTGCAGGCGGATGAGTTTTTTGACATGGTTGAGGATAAACAAGTTACTCATGTATTACGTAATGTAACGGAGGAAAATATAAAGTCTGTAGATGAGGAGGTTACACAACAAGAATCTCCGCGAGCCATTTTAACTCCATCTACACCTCCTGAAAGTGCCAAAGGTATAAATCTTACACAAAGTCGTGGATTATTTTCACTTTCAACCAGTTTTAGCAAACAAGACATTTTTTCAAACTTATTTGTAGACGAACTTAAAGCTTCAATCCTTAAAGCTGCAAAAAGAAAAGTTAGTGCAAAAGAAAACCAACCTTTGGACCTGTTATCCGAATCACCCACCACAGACTCTAAGGAAGGATATAAACCAGTTGACGAGAAAGGCTTCATCCGTTCTTATGCTGGACTAAATGAAGTGACTGAAAGAAGGGTTAGAAACTTTGAACTGGAAACTAAAGCAATGTTACACAGAGATGACAGATCGCCAAACGCTAGTGTAATAAATGTCGGAGGATCAAATAAAACCCCCAAAACCATCGACGACATAAAACAGCAGAAAATAAAACTTGAAGACGATCTTAAAAAGGCAAAGGATGATCTTGAGACTGAAGATATTTATGATAAAATTGCAGATAACCCAGGATGTAAGAATTTAAAATAATACATTTTCAAAATAAATATGACTTATGTTATATTTGAAATCTTACCCATTTTAATTTGTTCTCAGTGTTAGTTCATCATCGGGAAAGGACTTTGGGCATGTGTGCCAGTAATCCTGGCCCATTCAATTTAAGTAATAGCAGTTTAAGTAGTTCAAATTCCAACTCCACTGCACCTTCCCTATTAACTTCATCGCTTCCAGCTTGGCCTACAGCTCACAATCGCCTTGGAGCACAACCTTTCAGGAATTCCATGCCTCCACAATCGCTTCCTCCAAAACCTCCTACAATAGTAGCAACCAATTCGTCGTCCTTAAATTCTTCCTTTGAAATTGTTCCTGCAAGTAGTGTTCAATCAGATTCATCAATCAGAAGAGTGAATTCCATTGATAGACTTCAAGGAATGCAATCATCATCCATTAGCACTGACGCATCAATAAAATTTGATAAGTTGACTAATAAAGAGTCTTTCAAACGATTAAGGCGACCAGATGGTCGGCTCCTTGCAAACAATCCAAAACAACTTGGAGGCTCGCTTGATTCGTTAAACGATATCAACTCCAGACTACAAAGTTCCAAAGTTGATGATTTATCTCCGCGGTCGTCAGACGGTAAGACTTACTATACATAAACTTTCTTTTTAAAACTTCACAGAGAAAAAAATAGATTTTCTGGTAACTTTCTTTACTTGAATTGACATTTACATTCCTTCAGTTCCGTTTTTACTGCGACCGCGTTATTGGTATTCAAATTTTCGACATTTAACTTCATGAGGTCCTACATGTAACTTATTGGAGGTAAATTTTATGCTGATGCAGTTTTGTGTTGTTGGAATTGTGTTTGTGTGTCACAATAACGCAAAAAAATGTGATAAAACTGGAATTTCTGCGTGTTACTACTACTAATATGCATTGATTAACGACAACTGTGAATAAGACTTTTTATGTGTTGACTGCAAAAAGCATTAAATAAGTTTCTTTGAATAAAATTTTTCAATGTTTCATATTACATTACAGGAAGCGACATGGTCACGACTCTTACAAAAACTTTGGACAAGAAATTACAAAATTTACGAACCCAGTTCTCTGGAACTCGACGAGTTGCTGACGAAAATGAACATTACACAAACACATCAATGGATAAGACTGCCGATTCAAATGAACAAACAATTAAGCATAACGATCCTATAATTAATGAAAATTCCACAGATGATAGCCATAGCCGAAATCATTTCCTAAAGAAGGGAAGACGCAGACATTCACTGATTGAAAGGAGAAAGTTTAGCATGGATAAGGATGATAAGGTAAGTTTTATCATTAAGTAGATGAAATGGTAAAAAATGTAAATAAAATGCATAAAAGTTATTAAAATGTCTTTTATTTACAGACGAGAGAAAATCATTCCGCTACCGCCAAAAACAGTAATTCGCACCAAAAACTCTCTTCAAAGGATTGTCGGAGGAGACATTCCCTAAGCGGAGCAACTGAATTCTTTGTCGAGATTTTTCGCGGGTCAGATAAATTAAGCGTACACCGAGATAGGGATTCAGAACAGAAGAATAATAAAACTCTTTCCAGTGAAGCACTTTTATCGGCCTTAAAGAATGCAAGCATCTTGGAATCTCACGTATAAAAATAGCTTGATTTGTTTAATTCACAAATACATAGATTATTTGATTAACTGTGTTCATTTTAAAAACAATTATTGTCCTTATTTATACTTTGGACTGTCATACATACAAACATTACCACTACTGCGAGTAGTATGTCGATTTTAATTTTATTATGGAAACTATTGGTGCCTTTTTTCTCACTTGATAATACTTTGAATTTTATGTTAACTAGGCTAATATTAGATTTAATTTTCAGTTTAGGTTTTGTCTGTGATGATTAATTATTAGAGATTATTTTTAGTGTTTAATTTAGAGCAGCGAAATTTAAAAAAAAAAACGTTCTTTTCATTTTGTTTAAAAAGCATTTACCAGAAAAGAAACAGTTCAATGCAGGCAGCTGTTAATGATAATTTTAATGGACAAATACTATTTTAAAGATTTAATATATTTTAAGTAACTGAATGTAAGTCAGAATCAGTAACTAGCGGCATAAAAATAAGTTGTAACTAATTCCTACAATTTATAAAAGTAACTTTCAGTTTTAGTCGTTTCAGTATTCTTTTTTCGTATTTTTACAAAATACGCTAAGAAATAATAATTACATTATAGTGTTTATGAAATTGTAAATGAAACGTGGCGGTTATCATGAATGCAGCTTTTGATATACCAATTAAGTACGTTCCGTTAAAAATAATAGCAAAAAACATATCATTATTATCATGTTACATACATGGAGATTAAATTCTCTCAGGAGCAAAAGATGAAAGCAAAAAACACAAGACATTTCTTAAAAATCATCATTTTATACATATAAAAATAAACTTTTGGACCAGTATTTTTAAAACATCATCAGTCTCTGCGTTTGGTTGTGTGTGAAATGTGTACTTGCTTAGAAGGAAACGGATGCATACTGTAATTGTATAAATTTCGGCAACTAAATCTATGTATAGATACTAATTTTAAATCTTCTTGGTTTAATATGCAAGCAACATAATAGGTTGATGATAGATAAAAAAGTAAGAATAAAATAAATAATGATACAAAAGAAAGTCATAATTGTATACTTTCATGTTATTATTTTATTAAAAGTGTAGCCGCTACTTTTACAATAATGTATGTCGATTTTAATTTTGAGGAAATAAATAAAATCTTCCTCAATGTCACTTCTTAAAAAGATATCCCAGTAACTTTTATTTATAATTTGTGAAAAAGTATAAAGTAAAAAATGAGTCAGTAAAATATTTTTGATGAATATATACAGATTAATAATTACTAACGCGGATTTATTGATCCAGAGCATTTCGTTAAATAGTCATATCTGCTTCCAGGTTTGCACTGTAGTCTTCGGATCTGTTGGGATTTGGAACGTTTTGTAGGACATGGTTCCTTTTTTGGTGATATATATCGACACTGGGGAATAAAATGATTTCCTGAGAAGCGCAGCTCATAAGATTCAGCACAATATCCTCTCGTCAATGTTTCATAACACTTGCCAGATGCTGACATTGCAAATACAAACTTTGTAGATAAAGAATCTGTCTTGTACTTTAACGCAAGGATGTGAGACAGTTGGCAAGTGTTTTTTGCACACACTGGGTAGAAAGTACTATTTAAAACAAGCCATTTTCCATTAGGACAAGGACCCTGTAGAAGGCATTAGAATCAATCATTTTGTTATGGATTTGTAACAATTTATTATTAATTTAAAACAAACCTGATCGAACGCTGAATAACAACGATCTCGTTCAGGGATATACAACTGGCTTCTAATCTCTGGTACACAATGAGTTAAAGTGTCGCTATTCATGTATGCTTTCTCTTCTTCCGTTTCACTCCTTGCATCAAAACAATCACAGAAGCCATAGTTTTTATTTGTTGGGTGAGGAAATAAGAGCATGTTTTCACCACATGGCTGTGAATTTAAAAAAATAAAAAATATTATTTCAAATAATAGGACCGCTAATTAGCTTGCATAATTAAAATATATGTTACCCCTTTAGTATTTGCCTCGTAGCATAAATTATTCTTTTTAAATCTTAAATATACACGTTCATTCCTAGAAAATAAATAAATAATGATTTTAAAATGCAATGACAAAAATATGAGAAAATTGTTTTACTAGTAGTAGCAATAGTATAAATTAAAACCTATTAGGACAAGGTGGTTTCAAACTGTCTTCAGCTGTAATCATTTCATAGATTTGCGGATACGATTCGACAATTACTATGCACAATACAAACACACATTTTATTAACAATCTTTGTTCTTGCATTATTTAATAAGTTATTTTAAATTTTAAGTATAATTGAATACGCAACACTGATTTTTGCTGTTTTTGATTCAATCAAAGAGCACAGACAAAGGGATTAGTGGGACTATGCGTAATACTATTATTATATTTATCGAAAAGTAGAGAAACTGGTTTTATGGAAGCAATAGCCATTCATTCATATAAACGACATTCTTCTGGTATACTTATATCTGCTATATTATTTTTTATTGATGAACAATAGCATGGAAACTACAATAATTCCTTTTGACTTTTTGCCTCAGGTTAGCCATAAATAAACTTTTTTAAATACACAGACTGGCTTTTTTGTGACGCAAATCACAAATCCCATTATCAGGAAGCGACACGTAAATTACTGTATCGGTCCTAGTGAGTGAACACTTAAAAATTTCCCATTTCGGTTTTATTTTGGCCAGTAATAAAAGATGGATGAAGGAAGCGAACTTCTTGTACCTATCAATAATAATGACAAAAGAACATCAATGAAGGACCTTCCTTTTCTGGTACATATTTTTTATATATTTCCCTTTGCCCGAAAGAAAATATTTCAGAATATGTTGTATGAATTTTAAAATGTTATAATTCATACAAACAGGTTTTGATAAAAGTGTTTAAGAAATTATCCAGCAAGGATCGAGAAACCTGCATGAAAGTTTGCAAACAGTGGGAAGATCTCATCAATTGGGAAGTGGGACTGACGTGTTTCATTGGAAAAACAAAGTTTATACTACCAGGACAAAAAAGAGCTTCCCTATTTTGGCAACCTTTTGACGTAATTGGAAAACGTGGAATCGATAAATGTATTTTTGGAGAAGTAGACAAATCTATAATTTGCAACAGTGACAATCAAATTTCACGTTTCCTGCTGCCAGAGTTGGTAAAAGAAATTACCTTTATTGGAGAAATTGGTCATGACTTGTTTGTTTCTATCATAAGCCCTACATCCTGGTTAAATGCGCTCCGGATCCATTTAATTGCATTTCTCACCATTGACTTTTCCAACATCTCTTTAAAGCTTTGCTCTCTCTCCTATTTGAAAGTTTTTTATACTCACCCGGAGCATAACCTGCTTTCTCCTTTTGGTGACACACAACAACAGCCACAAAGGAATCGAGTTCACAAAAACCTACAAATGTTTTTAGAAAAGAGCCAGTTTCTTCATTTAAAAATATTTGAATATCTTGGACCATACTTTATCGAGAATACTGAATGCCTTATATCGGAAAGTTT
>JAHZNK010001542.1:0-10242 GCA_027744615.1 Lepidocyrtus cf. nigrosetosus NNG-2020 | reverse complement strand
CGGGGGGGAATCCGCCTACGGGGGGAATCTGGTGACGGGGGGAATCCGCCGGTTACCGGAAAAAGGGTAGACAGAAAGAAAAAACCTACACAAAAAGGACAATATGCTATTAAATGTAACAAAAATAAGCAAAAAGCTTTAAATAGAATTAAAAAATGATTCTATTGTTTCTTCCATGTAAATGTATGAAGAAAAGATGACAATGCCAAGAGATTTCTGTGCAGTAATTGCTAAAAACTAATAACATAATAGAATTTTAAACACTGAAGAGGAGGTAAGGAAGCGGAAATAAAAATAGTAAAGTATTAAAAGCAAAGCAGTTATTATTTGGGAAAACTCTCATATACATTTTATTCAATCTCCTTCTCTTCTGCCCTTCTAAAGTTTCAAAACATCATGGTTTTTGCTATTCTTGTTGTTTCCTTGCGCTAGTTTTCCAGTGAGAAAGAAAAAGTATTTCAACTGAGAAAGGTAACAAATCGTAGCAGGAAGATGGAATAACGAACGAGGACGAAGACACCTACTCACAGCTACAAGTTGAAAATGTATAATAATAAAAGTGGAATCATGTCCATGTCATGGATAAAAATGAATAAACAAACAGTGAAAGATAGAAAGTGGATAGTTCAGTCAGAGATGAAGTTTCTTTTAAATAATCAATATTTGAAACTACTTACATATTACATTACTAAATGTAACGCAGATATTCAAAAACATATACTCCCATCAACTGTTGGTAATTACAGCCAGGGGCAAAAATTTGGGAGTTGTTCATTCTTCTAACAAATTTCGTACATAGACAAAAAACTTTTAGAGATGAATAATAATTTCATCTTGGGAACAAGCTTCCAACAAAAATAGATCCGTAAAACCGTGTGCAATGAAATGTATGATTTTTGTTCTTTTGCTTTATCATTTCATAACTTAACAAAAAACCATCCAAGTACCTTGAATTCCATCATCAGCATAATCATCATCAACCTGATATTTTTTGCTTGTCAACCGGGCAATTTGCAATTAATGGCCATTCACATTAATATTATCAAGAATGAGTCGCGTCTCAGCGCGGATGATGATGATGATGATATCTATTTTTTATTCTGACTTTGCAATAATCATGTAATAGTAAATGCAATATAAGTAGAGAAATTAAATCTCGGATTCGGATCCACTCGTTCATCATGATCGAGCAAAGAGCAAAAGCGAAAACTCAAAGTTTTCCCAATGTATTTTTTAGCAGAAATGGTGAAGACGAAAAGAGGAGCAAGGAAAAAAGACGGAGAGGATCATGGTTGAGCCAGGGAAAGAGAAACAGCGGCAACATCGGCGACAAAACATAAGTGTAATATCCTACCTTTTACTGTACCCGTATTTTATTTTATGTAGAATGCAATTGATTTTGAAAGGAATGCGCTACAAACCTATCTTATTTTATTTAATGTGAAATTTTTAAATGTGCCACATCAAAAAAGCAAAGAATCATTCTCATATCAAACATAAAACTACCACCATTCTCATCGTCTTCGTCATCCTTATTCTCTCATCGTGTGGTGATCATGATGAAGATAATCGTACAAGTATAGCAGTGAGTTGTGGACGACGTTGTTGGATGGATTAAATAAGCAACTTTTGGCTTACCAAAAAAACTAAACTACAATGCATAATATTACGTAGTTTATTGGATGGACTATGAACATGAACTTATATAAAAAGATGAGGATGATGACGATACGATATACATAATGGATGGAGGTGGCTTCTGCTTTCGCTGATGGTGATGGCGTTGATCATGATGATGATTATGGCGGCGGTGCAAGTTGCCAGTTGGTACCTTCCTCCTTGTACAGTCGTAGCTTGGAGCCTTCAACCTACCATCCCCTTTTCTCTTCAAAAGTTTGCCTCGCTCGATTCTGCCTTTTTTCATGCAACAACAACACATTTCATCATCATCCACTTCTCTTTTCTCGTTCGTTCATGTCCCACACTATGTAACTAACTAATGTAACCCATGAGCAGTGAAAACGCGATATAAATATGAGATGCATGTTTTGGTTTATCTACAGGAGCTTGACTATTACGTAAACTCTCACCAAACGGCAACTCATTCCCTGGGATTGGGCTACTCAATGTTATCCTATTGTGCTAGGCATAGCTGCGCCAGCCCAACTTTTCTTTAAGTTACTATCCAGCTCTGTACATATCATGGTAACAATAACCCGCACTTTGAAATTCCTAAAAAAGCAGAAACCTTTCAACATCATCAAATGGCAGTAGAGGAGGACAAGGAGCAGTAGAGAATGAAGATCAAAAAGCTTTTTCGTCTTGTTGCATTGTTGCATACATACAAAACCGGGAGAGAGGGAGAGGGAAAATTATTATTAATCTACATAATAATAATATTCTTTGCAGCAATATATAGCATCAGTAGCCCAAGAGTGTGAAACAGAATGAATCATATCATATTGTAATTTTTAAATAGTTTTGATTTTAAATTTACTTGAAAAGCAGAAAGATACATTTTGGGGGTTTCAAACTATATTTACACGATGAAGTAATTTATTTGTCTGTAAAGTTTTGTGCGTACACATTTACATTTTTAACATTTTTCTTTCGTTTCAGTGTTCTTATGATACTGGCCCAATCCTTATTTTGATGCTGCTGCTGTTCCTATTGCCGTTTCTACTGCTGCGTTGCGCACTTTTGGTTCAGTTTGCCATGAGGAGGAGAACGCCTTCGTGCAAAAATTAAATATAGCAGGTTACAAAGGCTATGATAATGACTATAGGATGATGATGGTTCAATGATGAAAACGACGAAAAAGTGTTGACCTTTGATTTTTCCTCTTAAATGAAAGCTTCTTTTGAGATAACAAAATAAAATTGCTAAAATAGGTAAAGTTTCGTTGCTCTTACAATGCTAGAAAGAGTTGGAGAGAAAACTCTATGATGAATTCTCCCAATTGGTAATATGTACTACTTGTATATTATGCAAATGCAAGATGCTGCAAAAATTGACCCTTGACCTTTAAAATTCCATTTAAAAAGTTTGTCACACATACGAATGATGTAAGATGGATGGTCGTGAAATAACCGTAAAATCTATTCTCACATCAGTGAAGCGGTGTTGTCTAGTCACAGTCGATAAGGCACAGACAGACAAAAACCAAAATCGCTAAAAAATTCTTCATTCCATTAAAGGAGAAGTTAATAAGATTTTCTCATATAGAAATTCATGGAAGAAATGAACAGCTAATTTTGCCTACAGCCAGTATAATTACATCCAAATATAACAAGTACATAATTTTCCGTAAGAACAATATATGCTTATGTATATAAATCCCGTGCAAAAACCCGTTACTTTTCCAGGAAATATTGTCCAATTCCTGGACAGCAAGAAGAGCAAAGCATATTGCATTTGAATGGAGTCACGAGCACAGAAATATTGCTCGTTCATTTTTTCTTTTGAGCCTTTCTCATTACAACTTTTTTATTCCCTTTGAAATTAAATTATATTCAATGAACTTTTACTATATAATAGGACATAAAAGGTAAATATAGAAAATTTTGTTTTTGAACTTTTTAATTGGTTTTAATTGGTCACAAGTCTTCGAACTTGTCTTTGTGAATGTAACTCAAACACCTTTCCATTTCATAACCTTTTGCATGACTATCCCAACTTTACAGTTGCATAAATGTCAATGATAAAAAACCTATTTTCTCTTTCATAAAAAATTTCATTATTCAAATAGAAATATAATGATACATTTTCTATAGGAATTCCTTAAGTACGTTGCCTTCACATACCCATTTTAATGAAGTTTTTATACTGTTGTTTGAGTCGTGAATTAATAATGGATTAGTATCGGGAACAGCAACAACAGCGCGGTGATAACATGTACAGATAAAATGCTTGGCAAAATCAATCAGCTTATTTATTTATATTTCCCTTTTCAACTTTAAATTGTCTTTGGCATATCACCTAATTTGAATGAAAATGTAATGTAAGGAAAGGTGAAGCAGGGACAGACAGGGAAAGAGCAAAAGAAAAGCTATATGAGATGGCAATCTACTATGATAGTATCACTACACAACTTATCCTCCTGCTAAAAAAAGTAAAAATACTAATGAAATGAAATTGAATGCAGCAGCTTTATTTCATCACCTCTACCGGTCGACCTCATCATATATTTACAAAGTACAACAACCAGAAATAGAAGAGGGGAAATTAATAAGTTATAATGTAATCATAATAATAACTATTCGTTGAGAGTTTTTTTGTTAAAGAGTTTACGAACCTTACCTACATAACATTTTAAATAATAATGTATTTATGCATATCATTATACAGTAGTTTAGGTGAAGGTAAAAACCTTTTTGGATTGATGTTTTAAAAAAGCGTATCAAGCTGTCTCTCTCTCACTTTATGAAAAATGTAGACACCCACACCAGTGAACTAAGAAAAAGACTAGAGTAGTAGTAAGTAATAATAATAGTAAAGATAGTAAGAGAGAAGCAGCAAAAGTAACAATAACAAACGATGAAAAATGTTACATATAAAAAAGTTTCCAACTATTATTATATATAGGCTCTTATAGTCTTTTATATCTATACTAGCAGATGGCCCGATTCTGTTGAATCAGGATTCTAGAAATTCTGCATAATAAAATGTCAACCTATTCATTCACATCAAGCGATCATTTAAATTTTCCTGTTTGTCTCGATCATTGGATCCATACCGCCTATTATTGGAGAATTTTTTCCATGATGGAATGACAAACAAACAGATAGACAAACAGAGAGAATAAGTAAATTATATATAAGGATAGTCTATAGGTAGCCCTATTAAGATATTTTGAAATGGAAGAAACTTTTTTCGAGTTCAACCAAGCACCATAATCATGATCATAATACACATTTTTATTATAAAACTGTTTTTCTACGGGTTTCTGGCTGTGTGCAATAGTTTGTGTGCATCTTTTCTCGATCTCCTGCTTCATCATCATCATCATCCTTCGTTTCATCCTCATCGTCATCATCAACACGATCGCAACAACGCAACGAAGAGAAATAAGAAGAGTTCACTTGGTTTGGAGAGTGGTTTTGGTGAATGTGAGGACGCGGAGAGAAAGAGTCAGGAAGAGAGGAGCACTATCCCGAGGAACAGTATAGCTTTGTTGGTGAGACGAACCTGACCTCCCTCGGCCACAGGACGAGTCCATCCCACGCTCTTAGATGATGTTCAACGCCGTAGCGTTCACACACAGTTCTTCTTTCCTCTCAGACAAACACACATACATAGGTAATTCATCTACTTAAAGTGATTAAATCATAGAAAATCAAAAAACATTTTTTTGCAAACTCCTCTCATCTCCTTTCCGACGCGTATTTAATTTGTCCCATGTCTAGTCATCTTAATAGCGAGAAAAATCATATTAAAATGGACTGGACAATGATGCACAAGAGCTACTCACCTCCATCCTCCCATACCCAACAACAAATTCAACAACAGCAGCAAATCTCTGCGGCTACCTCAGCTTTTCGAAATGCGGAGGAACGGGGTGGCCCCCATCGACCTCCCCACAGGATGTCATTGCTGCATCCTCTCCAACCCTCTGAATATAACATTCCGTCTGCTTCTGCCCCCATCAACCCCCGAACTGACCGTCCATCCCAACAGGGACCACCATACGGGTACGCAAAAATTATTTATTTTTAAAAACGCTTTCAGGATTCCACAGTTTCTCTCACTCGGGGGATATCTTTGGACAGTGAGCTTTAAAATTGTTGTGTTTGGATCCGTTATGGGTAGCCGTTGATTTTAAAAGTGTTTTGTAAAAGTGTTTACTTGTGAATTGTAAATTAAAGTTTGTTATTTTTATTTAAAAATTGTGTTTGTAGGGGTGAAAGCAGTGGGATGGGGAAGATGGTCCCCTCAGCGCTTAGTGAAAGTCCTCCATGCAAGAAACTCAGACTTGGTGACGCCAAATCTGATGTTCATATGCCACTTCGAATTGACACCGATAGAAGAAGTGTAAGTTTTGAATTTCTATTAATCGTGAAATTAGTGAAACGACGTCTGATTTCTTCAACGATTGATTTGGTGTAGTGGTTTAGTTTAAAACTATCTTTGTATATTTAATTTTAAAAGAGAATTTAATAATTGGAATCATAAACAAAGTATTGTCATGAGTTCGTTTTTTTGCAACTTTGAAAGATAAATAGCTCAAATCAAGTTGTCAAATCAAAATCTACAGATTAAAAATCCAAAATCTTTTTTTGTTTAAAAACAGATTATTTGATTTAAAGTTATAAATATCACTTTAATAATGATTTTTTTAAAGACATTTTTATTAAACCAAATTAATTTCCAATTTGTCAAGCCAAATCACAAACCAATTTTCCTTTTCTTAAAAAATTGCGACCAGCGTTCAAAGTGATGTAATATGGATCGAAAAATGTTGTTTTAATAATCATTTTGTCTTCCGTGCTTTTTCCATTAGGGTCCTGCATACAATCCTCAAGTGGAAGCAATTAGCCCAACGCTGCCGTCCGAACCATTACCTGATGAGTCCCCTCTCCGCTCCACAAAGGAGGATTTGATGCAACAACTCGCTAGGCTAGATAGGGAAATAGCAAAAACAGAAAGCCAAATTGCAAAATTAAAAAAGAAAAAAGTGGAACTGGAGGAGGCGGCGACCCAACCGGAGAGGGATTTAGAAGAACCTTCTGCAGTCCCGGAATCGCAGAACCGTTCCCTTTCGCATAATATCTACGCAAAGGTAAGCTTACTTTTTCATTTTACTTTCCACGAAAAATGCATAGTAGACTTTTCAAGTACATAAAATATAATATCCTATACGATACATACTATCATATATCCAATTTAAAATTCATACACATTTCATTTTCAATTCAAATGAATGATGTTGCGAATATAGATACGTATAAATTTTTTTAAAAACACGTCACATATCTTCAATAATCAAAAAAAGAATATAATATTATGCAATTTTTTGCACAAATCCGTTCAAATTTTCAAACTAAATATTCCTAAACCAATTGCAGGAAAAGTACCTTCAACATCCAAAGAATTTCAGCATGATCAAATCATACCTTGAAAGAAAAAGTGTTGCGGATTGTGTGCAGTACTACTATTTAAGTAAAAAGGCTCAAAATTACCGCCAACTTTTAAGAAAGAATCGAGCAAGAACTAGATCAACTAGAAATCAGCAAAATCATGCTTCAAATAGTCATGCAAATGCAGGTCAAGTAGGAGTTGGTGGGATGCCTACAATCAAAACTGAAACTAATGGAGTGACCACTCGAGGTCAAAAGGAACAAGTTAAAAATGAACAGCAACAATCATCAACATCAACATCAGCAGCTCCCTCAATTGGACCGAATGCACCATCCGCTGGAGGTGCAGGAGTCATCAATAGCACCAACAGCAATTCAGCTGCAGCTTCATCTGCTCAGCCTACTTCCGCCGTTACAGCTACCAATGATAGTAACAATGTTCCATCGACGAATAGTAACTCAAATGGTAACAACAACAATGGAAGTTTAGAAAACAGCAATGTTGCACCTCCTGCTACGAATTCTAACAGTAACAACAATAGTGCTAGTGCCAATTCTAATAGCAGTGCTAATATTGGTAGTGGTGGTGGCCAAAATAATTTGGCTGGTAATCAGTCTAGTGCTAGTGGTGGTGGTGCAGTGCCCAGTGCTGCGGAAAATTCTGTCCTCCCCATTTCTTCATCCGGACCATCAAGGTAACCAAGACATTATAATTTATAATATTAATAGTCATTACAATAATAAATTCATAACCTAGACACATATCGATAATAATGAAAACACGAGATCTCTAACTATGAGTGAATGGATGGAAGTAGTTGACATTTCACTAATTAGTTTATCAGTACAGTGGTGGTGGTAGTAGTAGTAGAAGTAAAGTTGTAGCATAATCTGGAAAGGTTATTGAACGATAAAACCAACAATTATCAGATCCACAAAATAGGTTGAAAAAGCTAGAGTGAAATGCATCCATCCTTGCACAGATAATAAATAATTATATTATGTAGTTCCATTTGCGTTTGAATTGAAAAATCACTGTAGTAGAGAAGCAATAAGTTTTAGTGAGGGGTTTGGTGGAAACCTTTGCGTATTTTCCATGTACAAGTACTCATGTTTACAACCTAAATTGTCAATTCCATTTTTAGTCTTTGTCAACTAAATTTCATTTACTTTTGTTTCTAGCGAGTTTATTGGGAAGGCGAAAAGTAAGCGGAATAATGAGAGCAAGGATGCCTTACTCAATGAAATGGATAGTACTGATGACGAAAATGAACCGTATACAGGTAAGATAACATTTTCATATCCCTCTTGTTTCTATTCTTATACTACAAAGCATAATTATTCTCCATTTTCCAATTTTCTTATCACCTTTTAGAGCTCTTCTCTTCCTTTCTCCCTTACCCCTATCTTTCCCCCTTATCATACATACATCCTTGATCATTCTCACAGAATTTTCAGTGAAGCGTGTGTGTGTGTTGTGCTGATATTGATATGGCGAAAGCACTTGATTTGCATGTGGTGCCACCACTCCATTGCAGTTCAAAACAGAAATGTTCAGAAAAAAAGTGCAAATTGGTATTTTCTTTTGTATGACAAAAACTGTTATATATGGAATAAATGCATATAAACAAGTTTTATATGGAATTTGAACCAGGTTATTCCACACACACACGATGAGAACTCAAATCTAAACCTTGTAAGATTAGAAACCATGCTACTACTTATCTATATTGAACACCCAAAAATAAGAATTCTTCTTTGCATATGCCGTTTAATATTGCTAACTAAACTATTGAAAGAAGATAAAATGACGTGGATAATGATGATAATAAAGCCAGCTTAACTTTTTTGGTATCTTCTCATTCATGAATCACCGTGATAATGTGTCTTGTAAAGACGTTTTGTGCGAGATTGTAGAGTTGGTAGTTGGTGATGACGATGATGATGATGAATGGTATATGAATTTAAGGAGTTGAATAGCCCCATAAGTTGAATGAACAATGTTCTCGTGTATCCAATAGAAAACTCTAAAAGCTTCTTTAATTTTATTCAATTCAAGAAACAATTTATTATTACGACTTTCATTATTATTGGTGATGTGATGTCAGTGATAGTTAATAGTACAATAATAGTATTACAAAACTCATTTATAGCAAGCAATAAAGCAGCTCCTTTTCTGGGTATAACAGAAAAGAAGACGTCCTTCAAACTCATTTCTTCCAGTGTGTAGTTCAGTGACAAATTTTTCTATGCTTGTGAACAAAGTAATAACTGGGGAATTTACATCCGCACTTTTTACAGGGGAAAAATTGCACATTTAGATCTTTAGTTTTGGCTTTTGTGTTTTCTGGAAAGATTCCAACTCCACTACTTTTACTTCCACCACCACCACCACTACTGCCATTCCCAGTGTTTCCAAGACTACTATTACTACCGTGTTTCCCACCTCCACCTCTTGCACTAGGAAAAGCGGTAGCAGTCGCGTTTCCAGCCCCAGCCCTCTTGCTATTATTCCCCGCTCTAGTTCCATCACGATTTTGACTTGTTGAGCTCGTTGACATTGTCGTTGTAATATCCACCGAGACTGGGTTCAGATGGCGTTTCTTGTGCTTCTGGTAGCAAAATAAACTTTTGAAACTTTGATTGCAATAAATGCAAAGGTATGTTTTGAGCAATGGGGCTGGTGATCCGCTAGTTGTGACGTTGTTTCCTCCATCATCATCTTCATCATCAGAACTAGCAGTAGATCTCATCATCTTCATATTTCTCCCACTTTCTTTCCCTGGTTGTGGTAGTTGTTGAGAGTTTATTTTGTTTGCTGCTCCAGTTAAGTTAGTTGCTGCTGTTAAGGTGGATCTTGATAATGATGACGAGTGATCTCTTTTGTTCGCCATCATGATTGCCATGGAGGAAGTGCTAGCAGAGGTTGTTACGGATGCGGTCGTTATATTCTCTTCAGATGGGGCGCACACTTCATTGTGCTCAACGGTTAGTGCAAAATTTGGATTAGAAATCCGTTTGAATTGCACTGGTCCGTCACAGCAGGCTATATCCAGAACAATGGTTGCTTGCTGATTTTGATTATGAGAATCCAAAATTGAAGGATTATCCCGTTGCTCTTGAATGGATCTGTTTCAAAATAATATCGATCCAAATATTTTTATAT
>JAHZNK010001541.1:0-10043 GCA_027744615.1 Lepidocyrtus cf. nigrosetosus NNG-2020 | reverse complement strand
TATATCAAGTGGAAAAATATTCTGAAAATGGAGAAGCTTGATTATTATTATTCTTTCATTAAATGGGATAATGAAGGGAAAGCGTGGAAAATGTGTATTTTTAAACATCATCCATCTTCAATGAGAATCGGCCTAATTTAAATTTCTTTTTTTGAGCTTTTCAAATAGAACCTTTTAAAGAAAGAAATTGAATATTATGCAGTCATCCCGATAAAATTGGGAATATATGAAGATTAACTAAGAGAAAGTTTGTTACTGGAACCACTTACTTGCATTAATGTAAACAAACTAATTGGAAATTCACAAGTACAATAACTCACTGTCAAAAGCATGATATGAAATAAAGCCGGAGAATAAATACGAAGCATATGTAGCAATCCAGCAATTACTTTATGCAAATCTCTTGAGAATCCTGTTTTCATCCAGGGGGAACTCCAATCAGTATTCAAACTTGAAATAAAATTCAAATTACCCCAGATAGAAATGATAGACAATGGCCATGGTTTTCAGAGAGAAAAATAATTTTAATTTATTTTAATACGTTTTGATAATATCCATTTGTTTAAAATTTTGTAGATTATTTGGAAACACGGGTTACTGCGCAGCTTGTTCCAAAGTGATTCCAGCTTTTGAGATGGTTATGCGTGCCAGGGGTAATGTCTACCACTTGGAATGCTTCGCTTGTCAACAATGCAACCATCGGTAACTAGAACTTATTCGAAGCTAATAAAATTAGTATAAACATTATTACCATTTGTATTATGAACACATTCACACATCATTTTCTAATAAAAAATAGCTAATTATATTAATGTTCTAACCTTAAATTTTGATATAAATATTTAAATTACAGTCAGGATCAGAAGATGAGCAACTCCAGCCAAAACAACAACAACACCAGTTCCAGTCAAGACGGAGTTCTGAGCTCACCACCAGAATCAGTGCAGTTGACAAGTCCACCCTCAATTGTTACGAGCAACAACACAAGCAACCTAATTTCATCACAAAAATTCCAAACAGTGAGTCCACCCTCGGTGGTAGGATCGACGATCCCTTCATTACACATGCATCATCCCCACCATCCCTCCAGTATAGTACCCAGACCAGTTACATAACAAAAAAGGCACGTGTCAGACAATACACTGATCTCTTCAACAATAATATTCAAGAACAAAAGGGTATCCACCCTGTGAAGCGTCCCAGGCAACCCTCTTTTAACAATGTTGAAGTTAACCATGACAATCCTGAGCATCCTTCTTTTTTTCCCCAAACCCAAGAAAAGAACGACAATTTTGTCAATAACGGAATTCCTTACCCAAATAACATGGTTTTTAAATCGAAATTACATGTTCCCAATTCTGTTGTAGTGATGAAGGATTCACAACAGATTTGGGCTGGTGAAGTGAGCTCTGTAGTGGCAGACCCTGTTTGTGACAAAGGGAATAGACAGATGACTAATGAACTTGACCCTCTTTCTGGAATCCTAGATGCGCACCCTAACTAATTTTGAAAGTAAAATGAAGAATGATGTATATTAATAAAATATTAATTTAATTATTTAATTTAGTTTGTAATTTTACGTGAAAGAACCAAACTTTATAAAAGTTTAAATGTAAATAAATGAATAACATTAATCATGTGTATTAAAACATGTAGAACGTTTTAATAGATTTATAAAGATTAATTTGAATTAATCAAACAAGTATTTATTTTTGTTTAACGGTTTCTTCCGGTATCAATAATCAATAATATATTTGTCACCTTCAATCTTGAGTTTAAGCCTTAACCCAAATCCTCGGTGAGCATCTTTTCCCCGTTAGATTTTAAGTTTGCACAGAACTATCGTGAAAGTACTTTTCCTCAAGTTTTCTCGCGCCCTTCATAATGATGGCAAAATGCTTGCCATTTAAGACTTTTGTATTCTGTGATCTCCTTAACGTGATTGAAACGCCCCTTGTTCAATGCCTCAATTTTCTTAAACCTGAGATTTTCAAAGACCACTTTTTTGAATTTGTCAAACGTGTCCAATACAGCGTAAGACAGAATGCCGTCTGTATGTGCCTATGCGTCCTTACGTCTTCACATTTTGTAAAGATTAAATAACAGTTTATGCACAGTTATTGTACTACAATAGAATCTATACCGCCAATACCAACCTTCCCAATAACGCATGCTAGAACGTTAATGGCATGAACTAAGCAGCAAGAAAATAACAAGACAGAAACTACTTTTGTATTACGGTTGGTGATTACGATTTGCAAAATTGTTTCTCATTAGAGCAATAGTAAATTAATGCAATAAATAGGAATCATTTGGAGGACGCCTGAAACGGCCTGAAACAACGAGAAATAGACTGGTCGTCATAATTTATTTCTGAAGGTCAGTGTTCAAAGTACCCCAATTTCGCTTGCACATCTGATTTGCGTATAATTACAAATAGTTCAAAAGAATAGTTTTCATATTGAAGCATATAATTTGTACTGTTGAAGGTTTTCCTGTTACATCATGAACATTATCATCATTGTTTTTCAAACACGATTCGCTTGTTTTATCTGCTTCCAGAGTAAAACTCAGCCTCCCCCTTGTCTAATTTTTCTTAATATCAAGTCCGCATCTGATCCTATAAATTAAGCTAAAAACCGATTACCTTGATGTAACTCTCGCTCTGGTCATAGTCATGGCGTGTGTACTGAAGCAACGAAACCAGATTATCTACTTCCCTGCCTCACAGTTCTTCCTCAGTACAACTGTAACGTTAAATTGTGGACGTTAACTACCATCATCAGACCAAAACGAGCGAGAGAGAACTAAAAACTGCTTAGCCAACAGCCAACAAATAAAAAACTAAACTAGTTTATACATCTCCCTTTTGTATGTCCGATTCATCTTCTCATTGTTTTCTCTTCTCCTCCACACCGCTTTTGTCTTTCTCTTATACAGATTTATTCAACTAGCCCTCATCTCTTTCAGTGGATTTGCTCTATCAGCAGTATGCTAGGAACTTGATGTGATGTGCCATTCCAGTATATTGCTCCTGCCACTACTGTAAGTAATGGAGCATTATCTTTTTCTCGTTTTGTAAGCATGAATGCGGTATTTTATCTCATTGGATGGATCATCATCAGCAACATCCTCATCATTTATATAAACGTGGCCATTGCAGGAGGAATAACAGGACCACTACTGCATTATTATAACTGCTTGCAATTATCTCTATATTTACCGTATTCTCTCTCGTCCTATGACTGCATCCCCGTATTTCCTTTGCTGTTGATACTACCCCACCACCCTTGCTTATCCCAAAGGAGTAGAAAATCCAAAGAAGAATGACGGGTGAAAGTTTGTGTGAAAGCCATGATGATCATCTTATTATTACTAGATTGTCTATGTAAAACAAAACATACATCCTTTTGTTTATGTATTTATGTTGTAGAAGTGCTTTAGTAAAATACAAGGAATGCATAATGTACGAGAGCACTGGTGTAGTCTCATTACCATCATCATCCAACTTCAACTCGTCCTCACTAGCCAGCAACCTCGCTTCAGTTCCCATCACAAACTAATGACCCTCGTGGCTGCTGTGACCATTACAATATAACTAGGCCTCTACTGGGCCTCTCTT
The DNA here is from genome assembly GCA_027744615.1 of Lepidocyrtus cf. nigrosetosus NNG-2020. Lineage (NCBI taxonomy): Eukaryota > Metazoa > Arthropoda > Collembola > Entomobryomorpha > Entomobryidae > Lepidocyrtus > Lepidocyrtus cf. nigrosetosus NNG-2020. Next base: position 6,421 of record JAHZNK010001541.1, on the reverse strand, counting down.
GTTTACCTTGCTTTAGTCGATTAATACAATCATCTTGTTTTACTGGAGAGAAATAGAAAGCGAGAAAGCATTACTCACAGACAAACTCAATTAGTTCTTCTCTTTAGTTATTTTCCGAGGAAGAAGAGGAGGAAAGCAATGCTACCCACTTTCCTTTGAATCTGAAGAATTTTCGGATTATTTTTCTGCAAAAGTTGGACTACATCTGGCACGTAGTTTTTTCTTATACAAATGCTACCCCATCACCCACTAGATCAATCTCACGTAATTTATCTTTCCCCATTCTGGGATAATATTACGTTCCCATGAAGTTGCGTAATTTGTTTCTTTTATCAAAGGTGCTTTAAGTACTTGCTAGCTCATTCCCTTTCTCTGTCAGATGTAATTCCTTTGTTCTGTTGTATATTCTGCTCAATTAGTTTAAACTTTAAACACTAAAATTTGCAAGAGTTTGTCTGGACGTGTTTATTTCCTCAGTTGAAATACAGTAGAGATGATATTTTGTCCATTGTTGTCTTCTTCATCGGAAGAAGGATGAAGAGGGGGAAGAAGAATGGAAAGTGAAGACACATATCATGCAAAAGGCCTAACATATAAATCCTTTGTTTTTGTCAACTTTAATTTAAAAGGGTAAGTGCTTATAAGGATTTATCATGGTTCCCATTCATGAATAGTGGAAAGCCGCATTTTCTTCATGCATTTTCACTATTTAATGCTAGAGCGATAAAAGTGGAAACTTTCTTTCAAATAAACCTAGGACTTCAGTGAGAAAAGGCAAATTGTAACTGTCCATTATAAAGCCTTATAAGCTTACAAATGTTTTCAGTCGTATTTACTAGATTAGTGAAATGCAATTTAATATGCAATACAATAAAATGTAGTCAAAACTCAAATAATACTGATTTTACTGAATATTAAATTATACAAGTTAGTTTGAAATAGTGGAAATAAGTTTTTACAGTAATTTGTAAGATAATAAGTACGATAACAGCTTTAGCTTTCAAAGGATTTTTATATCTAGGCGCAATAGGTTTAATATTAAAAGTTTTGAAAATCTCAACTGCTTAAATGAGATAAGGTCGTTTTCTCTCAACCGAAGAAAAAAATTCTAAAATAAATTGAACGACGTTCATTTGATTCGATTTGAGATTTTTTAAAAAGAAGGGAGAGTGGAAGAGAAAAGCGCTAATCTAAATTGAAAAAGAGATCATACGAAAACTGGCTCACTCGACTTGTTCATTTCATTTCCTCCACTAACTGCATAATAATAAAGAGATGATTGAAATGGCTGTTGATTTTATCAAATCAATCCATTCTCTTCCTCTTTTTCTCCATCATCATATCACATCATCTTCCTCGTTCAGCAAACACATACGACAATGACAACACATTTCTGGCTCAGCGAAAAGGGAAAATATTTTTCATACCCGTACAAACAATCCGTATCATACGCGTGGATTTCGTCGTAGCGAAATTCCCTATTTTCCCTCACTCGCCCTCGTCAAGTCTGTGGCTGGATGAATGGATAAATGAATTGTCGATGAGCCATGTGAACTTTTCATGGATTCAAAGGATAATGAATATTACTTTCTGCTGTTATTTATGTTGATGTGATATTATTATGATGACGAAGGGTTTGTGAGCCGTCCGTCACATATCACATTGTATAATGGAGCGTGTACAGCTAAAGCATAATGAAATAATGTAATATTATTTTATTGTAATAAATCCTACATTTCATACTAATATATAATGGGATGAGAAAGACTGAACTGAAGAGGAACGAAGAAATGGAGCGTACAACTCCATACTACACATCCAGTCTCATGACAATCAGGCAGATTGCTTGTGGTTTTGTGACGAGTGGATAACGGATATTATAACAATGAAAATGTTGACAAGTTCTTACTGTCAACCTGTCTACTGAAATAAAGAATATATTCGGGTTTAGAACCTTAAAAAGTTTAAATTTCCAGTGCATATATGCTATCCTCATTAGTTTTATTATAATTTTACATAAAATGATGTTTCAACCCGGTAAAGAACAAGATAATTCTATAAAAGATTGATTCTAATTTTGTTGAATATTAATACTTGCAATTTGAAAGCAACTTACGATTAGCATAATTTGAAGCCTTTAGAAATGATTTCATCTCTAATGAGATCGTATTTGATCATATTATTACACAAATTTTAACAAAACGTCGGAAAATGAATCCATCAATTTTATTTCAATAAAGCTTTGTATGAAACTTGTTATGGTCGATTACCTTGAGCAAGAAAATGTCAGATTTACTCTATTTTAATAAATAATTGTAAAACTAATAAACACAGAACTCGTTCCAATGATTCATTTGGGTTAGAAGTCTTAATTATAAAATGACCTGAACAAACTTTGACAAGGGAGAGTTTTTGTTAACTTCTGATTTTGACAGAAGTGTTTTTGACAGAACTTGGCATGTAACTTGCCACCTTAATTAAATGGAAGATCATTCAAATTTCATTTAATCCAGATGCTTTTAGTGTATTGATTAAATCCAATTAATTGATTTAAATAATATGAAGAAATCATTCAACAAAAATGCCTTCTGAAGAAAAAACGCAACGTTCGTTTTAGGCTTTGCCACTAGGTTATGCATACATCAAAGTAACAAAAAAGTTTGCTTAGCCCATGCGGTTGTTATTTTGACCACAAGAGACTTCCACCGCTTTCACTTGTAAAAAAACTTTAAAAAATTCAAAAACTCTCATTTTTATACAATTTGACCGGCTTATCTTAAGTACGTAGTTTTATATTCTAGTACAATCATTTTCCCCTTTTTCCTTATTCAGTCTTATTCAGTTGCCTTTAGTTCTCATCCTCATCATCACCAGCGTCCCAACTCCTCTCATCATAACAAAGCAGAAAAAAGATACCTTTTTTATCTAAATCTTTCTTTTCAAAATCTCGTTATTTTCTTGCTTTCCACAAGGAAATCTTTACAAGTACGGAGGTTTGAGCCATCTAAATAAAGTCGAGCATAATATGAGGATACTTGAGTATTCCTTTGCGGAATCATTCCCATTATTACCAGCATTAAACTGAATCCAGATAGATCTTTGGCTAACAAGTATTTTGCTCGTGACAAAGTTACAAAATGGGGTAAACTATTTCTGAATAAATAAACCACGAGATCATTTTTCATGAGCTTCTTTATTGCGTTATGAATAAATAGCAGATGTATTGTTGAGGTTATGATGGATTTTCCAAGAATTTGTATATTACACAAATACCAATGTTATTGTAATTTTATTGTAGTAATTTTGTTTCAGGAATAGGGAAAGATATGCACTTAAATGATATCCTGCTCTTTTAATGCCATCATCATTCAATGTACATTTTGCAGAAATTTGAACTTTTAAATAAATGACAGCTTTTCCTTATTCTTTTTGAAGTTGTAATTGTCTATAATACGACATGACTTGTTTGACATTTTTCTAGAAAGGGAAAAGGAATAGAAAAAATGGGGTTGTGATATGAAGCGTGCTTAACTGAATCAATGTTTGACTTACACTACATTAAACATTTTGAGCAGTCGATTAAGGAATATGTATGAAAAACATTGGTGAGATCAGATATTCCACAAAGAAAGCAAACAGCAATCATAACTAGTTTTATATCTATATGCAATTTATTTATTTCTGCTTTTTCTTTCCAACTTGACGTAATGTGTTTCCCTAAAATTTTAGGTCACAACTTTTCGTTTAACCGAAAAATAATTCTCTTTTATAACAAATAAAACCACATTCTTGGGTATTATTAAAAATAAATTTTTGATTCTATTTTTTACGACATCATCAGCTATCTTTGCAATGGTTGAAATGGTGATGAACGGCTGTATCAATCTCAATCTTTTTGTTTTGGGTGAAATTTCATTTCTTTAGTTTTATCACGTGGAAATAATTACAGAAGGTTTCCATGTTCTAAAGATATTTCGAGAAATGGCTAAAGATAGATTATTTATGATTAGAGTAGCCAAAAATATAAAAAATGATTGAGCTTGCTCCAGCTTGTATACAAACAGAGAATCCTCTTTACGGTCGGTCAGACTTTAGCGACTGATTTGATAACCATTTGATAAATCTCATAAAACCACTAAAATTATTTCTGTAGCCATTTCTAAAAAATGTATAAACTTTGTGGAAAAGAGTTGAACACTTTTAAAGAATAAATGACGGATGAGGGAGAGCGTCGTTCATCATAATCTTGTGATAGCGTCCGCTACTGTTCTCCATTCTTGAAAAACTATTTATTATCTGGAACTGAAAGGAAAATGAGAAATAATAGTAGAATATATTTAGTTTTGTGAGTTATTGCAAGTGGAAAATATGATGTTGGATGAACTAAATAAAGAAAACAAGGATCCCAAGTGTTTCTTTTAAAGCAGTGGTGTTTGACGTGGATTATGGCTTTTTGGTTTCCTCCTAGGATAATCATTTCATATCCGACCAAATGGAGTCATATCTTGGCATCATCATTAATAGTGGTGGCGGCATGTGTCACGGGGAAGTGAATCAAAGTTAAAGACTTACAATCCTTCATCATTATCGTCATCCTCATCAAAATTCCGTATTTCCCTTTCACCTTCATTCTACTCTTCTTTTCCGTCTTTGCTTCTTCAACATTATATTATGAATAGATCAGCAGCAAAAATAATGTATTTAGGAGTAAAAATATCAACACCGACAGCAAAACAGAACAATGTATTATTTTTGTATAATGTATTCCATGCATAATACGTTCTACTGGGAGAAAGGCGGTAAATAAATAATGCGAGAGTGGATTGATTTCCACTTGCCCTCCATTAAAGATGAATGATATTTTGTATACAATATAAAAAAGGGGAGAATAGGAAAGCGCAATCATTCTTCAAACTACATCTTTAAGGAGATGACATAATATTTTATAAGAAAATGACTGAGGGTATTTGTAGCATATGCCGTTACGTTATTTACTGTAAAAAAGAATTTTGGTATAAATGCTTCAGTTAACTTTGGGATCCAAATTGAGATTTTCAAAGTTTTATCACATTAAAATATGAAAATCACAAGTGATGCTTTTCATCCTCCTGTATTCAAAAGTCGTTCTCGTCAAATCATCTAAATAAAGAGGATAAATGAGGAAAACCGAAGAGAAAAAAGAAGGTTACAAAAATGATGATGACGTTCTGCATTAGAATACAAAATACGAGGATAGTTTATGCATAACAAATGTTTTCGGTAGAGTCAGTTTTTATTTTTGTTTTTCTAAAAACTCCTCTCACTCACGTGGTTAGGCTGATGATGATGACTGAAACGGGATAAAAAGGGGGAAATGTCATTGAGCATGTCATAAATCATGAAAATTTATGAATTTATGATTTAACCAAGACTTTAGCTATAAATGCATTTGTAATCATCCCTTGTTGTGGCTGTAAGTAAATAATCATTATTGGAATGTTTTAGAGTAGTCTGATTTCAGCAAATAAAATGCGGCAAGAACGTGCAAGTGGGAAGGTAAATCAAACAAAAGCATTGTTAATTTTTGTCAGCATTTTTGGCCAGATTTGTAAGGTAACTCAATAGCTTTGTTCAACGTTGTAGTCATTAAATACTCTTTTAGATTTGAAAGGGAGAGCTGTATAAAAGGCAGATGCTTGCAATGGTATTTGATTTAACAAAAACTGTGAAATACCTTTGGAAAATTAAAAACATACACAATAACCAAAATTAATCCAAATTCATTAAATAATTCTTTTCTAAAGTTTCCATATATCTTACAAAAACATGTAGCTTTTCAGTGTAATTTGCAATAATAAAATACTTTCACAGGAATTTCTTTGTAGCATATTTTCACATAAGTTGTGTGATATTTGAGAATTCCACAAAGTTGTAATATTTTAACTTTTCCCTTTTTACCCCAAAGGAGGAAAGTTTTGTCTGAGGAGATTATGGTGGTTGAGAGAAAGAAACTAAATTTTCCTCTTCTCCCTTTTTACAATTTATTTTCTTTTAAAGTAGATGAATGCTTAGAATTCATACACGTTGGTCCTTGGAGGTTTCACAGACGAGAAGCATCAACATTCGTCATGCCTCTTGTTGAAGAACAACCCTTATCGTGACACCTAAAAAACAAAACTTCTTGGGTAGATAACTACGATGAAAATAAAGAAATGATTTCTCTTTTCCTTCACTTCCCACATTAGTAAGCATAAGTTGAGTGTAATAAAATGACTGTAACTAGCTGACAGCTGCAACTTTATTACTTGCTTTAAGTTGGTTAGGGGAAAGGTATGGAGTTCTTTTTCTGCAAATTCCTTTACTAGAGAAGATGATGATGCGGCAATTTATGTATCAAGCTATTTTAGTAATGCCTTTAAAGTACTTTTATAATGTTTTCTTA
>JAHZNK010001540.1:0-36892 GCA_027744615.1 Lepidocyrtus cf. nigrosetosus NNG-2020 | reverse complement strand
CAATCATGTAATTTAAGCTAATGTATGACATAGTACTTGAGTTCATTCAAGTAATATTCTACTGAAAACGATATTGAAGATGATTGCTATGAATTAATTATTTGGGTACTTTTGGATTACAAGATTATACTCTACGTACTACGGTAATAGTAAGCATTCGTAGTTTTACTCTCACTTGTTCTTTTTCCTTTTCCAGCAATTAGATTTGAAGAGTCATAGGCTTAACGCCGTAAATAATTGCAATCCCCACGTATAACAATGATGATGATTACTTGGATGAAGATGATGAGGTTCTCCAAATTTTCCGCTACACTTGAGTCAGTTAATGATCCACCTACTTGTTCTGGTCTTTCACATTTGCAAGAGTTAGTACAAATAATAGCAGTATGAACCCGTTTTTGCTTAATATTTGAATTACACAAAAAAATGAATTGCCTGAGTACACCGGCTATATAGCTCATTTTGCTATTGTTCAAATTGTAAAGATATTGTATGGGAACATTTACCAAAGCTCCTTCTTGTGAGTAACAGTGGAAAATATAATAAACGTGTTCAATTTCTTACTATAGCAAATTTGCACATACAACTACTAGTATTATGTAATTTTCCTTTATACTTGTCATTCCAAGTATTAATTCTGGAAATTAGTTGGAGCATAAAGCAAAAGAGATTATCTCAAGGTTTGCTTCCTGCCAATGTTCTTTTTGCCTAATATTCTCTTCCTCCTTACATATATTTTGGGAAAGCATGAAATTGTAATTGCATTGTGTCACTTAAATAGCTTGTTAAACAAATTACTCAATTTTACTATAATAGACTTAATATGAGAACTGTTAATAGAATAATATGTTAAATTGGAGAGCTAATAAATACGTTTTAAAATTTCTTTCAGGTTGTCAAAACACGTGTGGAACAATGTGAAAAGCACACGAATTGCAGCACTTGCTTAAATTCAAGGGACCCATACTGCGGCTGGTGTTCACTGGAAAAAAGGTACAGCGTTGAATTAAAATACCTCCTTTGATCTTATTATTTAACAAATGATGAAATCTATGCCTTCATAATCAAATCATATACTAAATTTCAAAATTCTTTTATTGGGATCCTATGAAACCGTAAAATATTATAAAACAATTGGAATTAAATACACAGCATATTAAAAGTTATGATCAGATTATTCATTAAAAAATAAAACCAATTTGCATGGGAGAAAAAATCCAAATTATGTTGCAAACGTGTAAAATTTGAAAGTATACGCGAGAACGATCAATTTCATTTGGTTTAGAAAAAAATTCAAATGTTAAAGTTGGTTCCTTGTCATCCTATACTTCAATGAATTTAGGTTCATTTACAGAATGGAAAAGTTAAACTAATAAATGTTAACGAAGCCCTTCAATTTTATGCAAAACGAACCAATGGCAATAAAAATTCTTGCGTTGAAAACATGAAGGCATATGGTGATGAAAGAGAAAGCTTGAAACAAAGCTAGAAAAGGATAAAAAGAAAGGCAATATATCCCTGTTTAAATGCTATCTCGCAAAATAATTTATATCCAAAATAATATAAATAAACTTAAATAAAATTTACCAAAAGTATGTTGAATTATTTATTTTCAATTATTTCTTGAAAATAAAGAATTATTTAAACTGATCTCTCTTATACTATTGAAATATGTAAAATCGTGGGAGACGGACAGACTAACATAACCTTATTCAAGACTACTTCTGTATAGTAGTAACGCTGAATAACGGAAATAGAATCAAATTAAGCCTTTTTCTTCTTTCTTTCCCTTTGTCTCCTATTCTTTTATTTCTCTCGTTCTCCTTTTTAAGTAAATGACTGATGCGTTCCACGACTTTAAGCACTAGGGTTTTCAATAATATATCCTTTCCAAAAAGACGATCAGCTCATTATAGTACATCTCTTTTATACAAAACTTTCACTCTAGTAAAACATAGGGTATATCGTTGAGGAGTAGTATTCCTTCTGTGTCACTCCTCTAGAATTTTAACAAAGCTGGAAAAAGTACCGCATAAGAGAAACTGTGTAGGCTGAGCTGCCTTATTAAGACTAGTTTACATTGCGATCGTATTACTTAATCAGTCTTTCTTTTTCTTTCTTCATTTTGTTGTCGTTTCCAACTTTTTCTTCTGTTTCCTTAGTACCTTCGTTTTACGTAATACGAAGCAACCAGATCTCTGTAGTTTGCATGTTAATTTTTGTGATTTTCAAGTGCCTCTCCCGTTCTATTTCCTTCTCGGTCTTGCATTATCAAAACCTATTCAAACAGAAATAAGTGCTTCCGTTTGGTTCTTTAAAATATATATTCTCTCAATATAATTCCCTTTCGTTTTATTTATTGGAAAATCGTTCTTTCCTTACCAAATCGTTGTCAATGAAAACATTATCTTCCCTTCGAGTTTACAAGAAAATAGGTAAAAATTGGAAAATATATCTCTAATCGACAAAAAGCAAAAATTGCTGCTATAAACTCACCGCTCTTTGCATGCAAGTCATTTTCTAATATGTAGCTCGGCTCGAATACTATTGTCGAATTAATTAATTTTTCAGGAGAAAACAAAGTCTCATGTTTGGAAATAATAAGTCCATCATTGTGTTTCATTTTCAAGAGTTTTAAAATCCTTATGGTTGTGTACAAAAATAAACTTTGGTTGTCATTTTTTATTCTAAGGAGATAACAGAAAAAAACAACTGCTTTTCACTAGTCTCTGTGTATGCCCCCTACTTTTAAGAAATACAACGGAAGGATGTTAACGGATTAGGAAAGGAGAAAAAGAAAGTTTTGTTTTGTAGGAAAAAACAATGTTTTTCGAGGTCATGTCATGCTATAACAGAGATGAAAAATAAGGTTGTATCAGTTTAAATTGAGTTTGAAAGTAAAAAGGGAAAAAAGAAAAGTAAACAGTAGTGAACAAAAATCTCTTTCTTGGTGGAAAAAAAACTTTTACATCATTTTTTGGGAAGTTAGAATTAAGTTGCTTTGTGAGTAGACATAAAGAAAGGAGGTGAAGTGAAGAAAGATTTTCCTCTTTTGGATGTTTACTTTTTTATCCGTCCTTTCCATCTTTTTTAACTTCCGATGTAAGTTTGTATTATACAGGGAAAAAGAAAATTAGGTCATAGATCTTCTAAATTTAGAGAATGGCGTAATATGTTGCCTGTGTCTAGGTAATTACTTAACATTCTGAAATCCTGAGAATTTCCTTTGGGCTTATTAGCAAATACACTGTCATATATAGCTTGTCCCTTTTTTAAAAAATAATAAAAATAGAATTTTTATGCATGTTTAAAATTAATATTGTACAATTAACTGATAATGTTAAATTAATTCAAAAGGGAATTTTGTTAATTACGTTACATATTCCTCTCATATTTCAGTTTTTAAACTCAAAATCGGAGGTTGCATTAAACTGTTCTGATAACATTTCAAACCAAACCTGTAAGAAAAATGACCAGAAAAAGAGAAGATAAAAACTAGATAAAATGACAAAAGAAAAATTTAATATAGGTCTTAATAGCGCATCCTCCTTTCCATTTTCCTAGTTTTTAGAATAATGGAAATAATAGAATTGCTTTTTGGTAGATATAAAAATGGCAGACATCACACTTTTTCAGCTTGGTGGAAAGCTAAAGATCTGTCTTAACAGCTGTGACCTGTCTTTTATTGCAACTCTGGACGTTAATAGAAGAGCAAGAATAGTTTTAAATGGGCTTTACACACCTCATCCTCATCGTTTATATACCAACCATTTTTAGAATTTTTGTAGATTTCTTTGGAAGCATTTGTGGTAGAAGCAGTTGAAAAACATTTCATTTTAAATATGATTGGATATGCTTTATATACATTTTTCATTCCACACACAGAACCTGCATTTTATCACACATTGCATTATCCAATTCAAGTGAAAAACAGAAGAATTGTAATCTCAAGGGTAACAAGAATTGACTGTTGGAGAGTGTCAGGAAGGTAAAATCACGGAAACCGAAGTGAGTTAAGGGATTCTCATAAAAATGCTTTTAAAAACAAAGGATAGGATGAAAACTAATGTGAAGCTCATAAAATAAAGAATTCCCTTTTCAACCATTCAAACGTCAAGCTCTGCTTTTTGATGACGTTTCCATTCCATTGAATTTATTCTTGCAGAGAACCAGAATTTGAATAGAAGGTTTGGATTAGTAAGTAGGGACACTTTATTGCTTGATTGACTTTCAAATGACATTTCTACTGTTTAAAGCCATAAAGTTTGCTTTGAAATCTAATTAAATTATTGATTACACGGGAAATGCCATTAATTTGGAAAATTTTTGTGTAAAAGGAAGTTAACAGAATGGAAAATAAGTTGGTGTGGAGGCTATTACAAGCTTTTAATTTTAAGTTTCGCTAATCAGTAGTTATTCCAACAATTTTTTTATCAGCAAAGCATCTGCACACCTTTCTTTCAGGTTAGCGTGATTCCTTTTCCATGATCAAAGCGATTACAAAGCTTAAAATTGAAAGCTAGCAAAGCATTATCAGTTACAAAACAAGGAAAAAACAGTATGAAAAAGGTTGCTATATATATTGCTGCTTTTCTGTAACATTGATTCGTGAATGCTGGGCTTATTGCATGGCGAACACGTATTTACTATATCGTTTTAGAAAAGAAAAAAACATTCGCCATTCATTATCAACCTAAAACATTTCATATTTTACAGTTCTTATACTCAAGCAATCTTTCTCTAAAAGCAAGCAAGCAAAAAACAGCATGACTTGTGTGAAAGTGCGAAACATATTTCTTTCTTTAAATTAAATCCTTTCCGGTTTATTTCACCTTGTTTTCTCTCTTTCCCTCGCTCGTTCAGCCTTTTCTAATCCAAACGACTACACATAGGAAAACATAGAGGAATAATAATAACACAGCGTTGGACATACCGCTCCGTCCGTTTACTTCTTGTTTTACTTTGTGGAAGGTGTTTAGGGCAGTGGCCTTTTGTTCGCACTCTCTCTCACTTCTTCGCTCCTTTCTCTCAATTCCGTGGATGATGCAATTACAGATGTGTTAGCTTGTTTTAGCTTTTCCCGTTACTTGAAAGAAAGAAGGAGACCAACTGGGAATGGAAGTGGAGAGGGAAAAGGAAAAGTGAAGTGACCTGACTTACATTTATCGTAAAGTTTTCTGGGCACGCACTCACCTCACACACGTTAAATTCTGCTGCTGCTGCCACTGCTTTCCTCTTTTTCTAAAAGTCCAACCATGTTTTTATTTTTTTCTGCAAAATGAGCGGCCCTTTTTCGTTATTTGAGTCTCCAGTTTACTTTCTCGTTTCTCAGCTTTTCCTTCATTCCTTGGAGATAACGAGCGGGGAAGAGAGAGTTGGAAGGGACGAGTTGGAAAAGGAAGAAGTTTGCAATATTGCTGCGGCTAATGTTTCGGCTTGTCTGAGGCACGTTTTGATATTTTCTCTTTGCTTTCATAATTTCAACTTCTCAGACTATATCATGGAAAGGAATGAAAGGTTGGGATTTATTTATTTCCCAATTTTACACAATAGCGCTTGTCAGTGTGATTTTGACTTACATTTCTCTAAAACCCTTGTAAACCTGGAAATGTGTGTCGTTTATTATGGCAAAACTAAATTATTTCTAAAGGGTTTGCGGTTTTATCTACAGACTAGAAAACCATATGGAATTTAAACGTTTCTGCTGCGCTAATCTTGACGATTACAATGATAGCGATTATTTATGCTTGTGAGTAGATTAAGAAGAAAGTAAAATGGATGAATGGCTCTCTTGATTTGGATAAGGAAATGAATTGCAGCACTTACATAATTATTACATTAGAGGAGAGTCAAAAGACAAATTACAACGTAATTTGCTACACTTTTCACAACTGATTTTGCATTTCACGATCAACCATAAAGCAGTTACTTACAATCGAATAATTTTGAATTCACAATTAAGAAATGAATCAAAATCTCTAATCGTAAATAGCAGCCGTCATTTTCACACACAATTATACGTCTGGCTTTCTAGTTTTTTCTCAAACCCCGCCTCTTAATTTTCTCTTGTTTTAACCCATTCCCCTTCCCAATACGTTTCACTATAAGTTTTGAATGAATGTTTCCTTCCTTCGCGTTTTCTTTTATATGTTTTAAATGTCATCATCTCTCTAAATATATTATTTTCCTTTCTTTTTCTCTACCCTTCCATCTTGTTCATCTTCCCGGGTTTCCCTCGATAGCCATATCAGCCATTAAAAAGTTAACCGTCAGTGCAGGCACTAGGCCTACTTGAGTAAATGAATAAAGAGGGAAATCCAGATAACTTCTTCCTTCCTTTCTTTTTTACTTTTATGATGACGATGTGATAACTCAAAGCTATTGCGAATAATGGCTCACGTCCATGTTATTATTGCTTTATTACCCGCTCAACTTACTTTAAAAACTGGGATGATGAGTTTGGAAAACGGCTTTTCTGTTAGGCCCTTTCTTATGATGCTGTTTCTGATGATGTCTATGATGAACTCTGTTTTGTCTGACTCTCGTTTACACATCCTCCCTCCCTACTTTATTATTTCTCTTTAATATTATTTTACGATTTTTCCAGATAGCGTTTCCCTTCTTTATTCCTTTCTGGATGAATCATTTTTAACGTCATCAGAACCATCTTTGTCAGAAAAGGCAACAACCGTCCCAGGTTTAAAATAGAAAAGGACAGAAATGCATATAAAGTATAAGATGCGGATTAGTCATTAGTCTACTCCCAAGATTTAAAGTAGTGGTTGTGTGGAGATCCCGAAATAGCTTTTCCTAAGATACATGCTCCAAACAAATTTTCTTTAATCTTTGCATACATTTTTATATGACTTTATCATTTCATCATTCATGCTTCCGTGAATAAACTAAAGGGATATAATAGAAAGAAGAAAAAAGGAACCAAGTTTGTTTTGTAGGTGGTGTTCATGATGATAGCGCAACGGCAAGGATATTATGCCACTACGTAAAGTCCAATTCTTTTTTCATTCCTTCTTTTTCAAATGAAAAGGTTTGTCCTTTGGGGTTTAAGAAAATGAAGTGGAAAAGTAGAAACGAAGCATATTTTTTTCTGCTTATACCTGCAAAACTTTTTGAAGCGAAACAAAAAGCTACTTTTGTTTTAGGAAAATGTTGAAGTTTTTTAAATAAAAAAGCTTTCATTCACACCCATTTGGGTTCTTATAGTACACCCACGGTTTACAAAAATGATTCTAGGGCCTTGTTTTAAGAAGATGACTTTCGACAAGTGTAACTTTTTTGATAGGTTTGGTAAAGATTTTTAAGTTTTTACTATTTTCTAGCCTTAGGCTATGCTTCTGATACATTTTCGTATATAAAGAAGATCGAGTGACAAAAAGAGTTTCTTAGTTTCAGCTATGTCATGATCTTATTTTATAAAAAAAGTTTTGAATGACTCCTGGAGACTTATGTTGGCAGATTGTTTTTGCTTTTCACTTTAATTCTTAACCGCCAACGTACTTTTACTGTTCTTAGAATTCAAGAATTGCACTGTTGGGCTATTCTATGCGGGAAACCTGAAAGGCATTGAAAAGTTAGACTGGCACGTATCTAAAAGAATTGCATAATCCCAAACGATCGATAGATTCAAATAAGTTGAAATGAGGAAAACACAGGTGGGTGGTAGAAAATGATTTTTGTTAATAGTTGGGATGAGAATGATGAGGTTGAATGTTGTATATAAAATATAATTGTTGGACACGTTGATGATCCTTGTTGAACTATTCTCACTTGATTTCATTTCCTCAAACTACTTCATTTGATTGAGTGGCTGTTGGTGGTGAGCTGACAAAATGTTTCTCGCTGGCACAATGTCAAGAACATTTTGATGACAGATGGAACACTTAAACAAACTTGTCATAGGAAAGCAAAATGCAATAACACAAGTTGAAACATGGAAGGAAAGAGAGAAAGAGATTGAAATGGAAAGAGAGAAAGTAAAATCATGTAAGAACTTTTTTGTTTTAAAGTTTTAACCGTGAAACCACAACCTTGTCGTATTCCTCACTTTTCTCCTCGTAAGTTTTTGGTAACTTTGGCTGGTTTTTATGTATTTGTGTGGGTAGAAATTTTGTTGAAAATGTCCCAACTTTTCCTCACTCTTCATTATTATGTAACTACCTTTGAAACATTCATAGAGACCCGTCTCTTTCCCTCTTTCACATCATTTCCTTTCCCATAGCTACCACTTCTTTTGCTCCACATCTTTCCAATCCAATGAAGTAGATGAAGAAGAAAGCAGGTGATTATGGATTCCTTGAGATCCTTTAGAACTGTATCAACATTTCCTATTTCCTCGTTTTTTCTTTTCACATTCTATAATAACCGAATAGCAAATGGAGTAAGTAGTGGTGGTAGATTGAATGGAAAAGAAAAGATGCTCATCAAAATCATAATGATTAGCATTGGAAGCGTGCTCTGCTCTCTACTTTCCTTCCACAGTTCACTGCTCAACCACCCAACCACACAACGAATGAAAATTTATGTAAGCTTTTACATCACCATCATCGTCGTCATAAGATGCGATGATTCCCAGCGTCATGTCAGTCTCCATTTCCCACCTCCATATCCATAAATGTGATGATGACGAGACGGAAAATGTTTTCTTTCTTCGTTGAGATCTATCCACAGAGACTAGAGCAAGACAGAGAAATGGAAAGTAAACGCAAATGAATCCAATCATTATCATCATCACTATCATCACCTTTCTTTATTTTTCAAAAACTACTTCAACAACGACATGAGCTAGGAGACTTTTTAATTTTATGGTAAGTTGAACTAGTCATTGATGTGTAAGGAAAGCAAGCAAGAACCTAAAACAGTAGGACTAGGAAGACGAAGAGTCTATTACGTAACATTGGAAACTATATAGCTCTAAAGAAAAAGAATTTCAGAAGAAGGTAGAGAAGAAAACGTACAAAAAAGATTCATTCAAGGAGGTCGTTTACATTAGTGAGCAAAAAAAAGACTCATTATCATCTAACACATTTCCACAGACGAAGAAAAAGGGACACATTTTTACAAATATCATCACGTCTTCCACACTTTCCAGATTTTGCTGAAAGAATCAAAATCAAATTGGTGGCATGGAATGGTAAATGGTTACTGATGATGAGGAAAAAGGCATCAAAACTGTTTCTTTCCTTTTCTCACAACCACTGACGTACAAATTTGAATTCTTTTAATTCCAAAAACTTTTTGGTTGCAAAATTACAAAAAGAATTGATTTCTTCTGGAGAAGGAGTTTGTTCAAAGTTGAATGAAAGCGGGTTTGCCAGAGTTGAATGAAATTGACCCAGACAAACAAAACAGTTACTGTATACAGTCAAGACTTTACACATACAACGTATCAGCGTTTATTTTGTTTTGTTAGGACAATGTAGAGTTGAGATAAGTATCTGGAATGGAAGGAATCGAATTGAAGTGGAGGAAAAAGTGATGATGAGGGCGATGACGCAATGTGAAATGATGATATGGCTACATTTAGGTTCAAGTTCAAGAACCCTTCGCATCCACTTGAAAAGAAAATGTTCACAGTTCAGTTCAAAGATCTTTCTCGCTTCCTTCCCTTCGTTGTCTTTAAAAAGGCAACGGTGGCTCCGACGACAACAACAACAATCATTATTTTCATTATTATTTTCTCCATTCCGCTCTTATTCTTTCCATGTAATTTGTTTAAAAGCGGAAGCCATTCACTGCCGTGGATCTTTCGTCTCAGCTTTTGTTTCTCTTGCAAAAAGAAGAGCCCTTCAATTCTGAAAATGAGGATTTGAAGATGGGAAAAGTGATAAATATCTTTGAAATTACTATTACGTTGTCACTATGAAGGAAAAAAACAAACAGAGACAGAGAAGAAAGGAAAAGTCAAACTTGCTATTGTTATTATTAGGCCAAAGATTATCAGCGAGTATAACTGCGTCATAAAAGAAAGAAGAGGATGTGAAGCAGGCAGCGACATTTTGCTTATGCATGCATGTCAAAGCAAATGGGGTGGAAATGGAAGTTAAAACAACAACATCAACCAGACTTCACCATCATCATCCCGTCATGAGCAACAACAACGGAGCGATGTATTTATAGCGGAGCGGAAGTGTAATTCGGTTCATTTCATCCTTGGTCGTCCTTATCAAATGAGATGAGAAGAACCTGATTACGACTTTGGTTTCCTCTTTTTCCTCCATATATCCTTTTAATCAACACCACCACTACTCCATTTCATCTTAAACGAGGAAAATATAAAGGATAAGCTCATACGTTCCAATCTTCTTGGCTTTTGTTCTTATTATTTCTTTCTTCGTTTAATGTATTTTGGCGGAAGTGGGAATCAACTTTTGAAGTACTGAAGGCTTCTTTACAAAAGGAAACTTCGGTTTGAGTTGACTGTGGCAATTTAATTGTGTCACAGGTTTATTATAATCAAGAAAAACAAAGTTACAAAAAGCTGAAACACTTCCTCCCGAGTTTTTATCTTTGAATGTCTGGTTTGTTTTGTAGGTAGGCGTTATATTAACTTTTTACGGATTTATGTAAAAGGAAAACCGGAACATCTTTTTAGATTTCAGACATTCTGTTAGACACCGAATCCAAAGATAATAATCCGTCTAAGCAGTAATAAAATGATCACTGTTTATATTTTACAAATTAGATATTAATTTTACATACCAATCTTCCAAGTATCCGTTGTTCCAAAATATTTGATAGGATCCATGCTACGTTTATCTTTCTTAGGCACAATCTTCGACAACATTACTGCGTATTATGTCCCTTTCTTCGGAATGTCGATGGCGGGTTTTATTATTGAAAAATGATGTATGGCTTCTGCTAAAATCTCCAAATGCTAGCATCATCGTTATTATCACCCCCTGAATACTCAAAAGCATCCCAACCAAAACCAAAAGACAATCTGTTTTTTCTTGATCCTCTCTCTCTTTCCAATGATCTGATCATATTATGCATCGTGGCAAAATTCAGTGTCCAAAAGTCCCATCTCAGTTCAATTTTTTACTTTGTTCCAAAAGTCTAATAAGATTTTTTAATACTCCACCGGCCACCATGGTGCTCATAGCGGCTGCAGTGTCAGCAGCAGGCGTTTGATTTTTTAAGATATTTTAGTAAAAACTGAAAAATATTTCCAAAGAAGGCCAAAAACCTTTCCTATTTTCCATTATCATCCTCACTGACATCAATAAAACATGCCTTCACCATCGTAATCACCATCACTGCCCTCTTCCCCACTTTGTCATGCTTGGCCATCATCTTATTCCTGGCCTTTATCTTCATATTACCCAGTTTCATCAAAAAGAACGCTAAAAAATGTGGCTGATGTTTCATCGCATCGTCAAACTTTTTTCCAAAGAATTTCCACTTTTTCTTGATTTCACATCGACGACAAGGACATCATGACAAGAGGAATCCAAAGCATAAGTTCAACTGTAATGCATAAAGTGTTATTGATCATATGAGGATGATCATGCGGTACTCATAGAGAATTTGAAGAAAATATATTTCATTAAGAAACGAATCTCGTCGCCCATATGTAACTACCAAATGCTCAAGGAGAAGGAAGTGGTTATGACTTGCTCTTTCCGTGGTGGTGATGATGGTCGTGATTGAACCATATTTGATATTCACCCAAACTAATATTAAATTCTGTCAGATGGCTCCTTTTTTCCCTGAAAACAAGAAACATTCTTTTTGAAGAGTGGATAATCTTTCTGTAAAGATATGTCGATGGTTAGTAGTTTAGAGAGAGGACACGCTTGCCATATTCTTAAGGTCGGAGAGAAGAGGACGATGACACTTTTATACTTACTTTGCAAGTTAATAGGAAAAGGCATGGACTTTAATTTAGTTCATCTGCCGCTGTTCCCCCTCCTTCATTTTTCATCCTTTCCACGTTTCCTTCCATTACTTTTGAAATAAAACTGGAGGAAAAGGGAGAACGGAGGAGGGTAGGCTGGTCGGTGGTTTTGTCAAGTTTCTCTGCTTTCCTCCCACTTTGTAAACGACTTTAGTTGGTTTCACAAAAATCATTCCGTACAAGCGAAGGGCAAAAGAGTTTTCTTTGGAAAATAAAATATAAACACACACTCCTTGGTTTCCCTTTTAATCAACATTTTGTGGGTTTCTTTCTCTTCATCTTCCCTCCCAAATATATTAATTAACTGAAAAGTATTTTGCGTTGTTTCCTTCTTTTTAGTTAGAAAACCTGTTTATGCTAGCCGAACAATATTGTCATGTTTACGTCGAATTTATACATTTTTTAGTTATTTCCTTTTTATTTATTATATAATTCCGTATTTAATGTTCTCTCCGTCTTAAATATTTTCATTCCCTTCTTGTCCTCATGTCGTATTTGATGAGTAAGCAGAAATATTTAGATAAAGTTGGAAATAACTGTAACTGTGTCATACTTTCATAAAAATTGTCCAATGTGATTTATATATTATGGAAATCCCCATCCGTTTTTGTGCAAACTTAAGCAAAAAATCTGCAACAAATTCCTGGACTCTTGTCAACAACAATAAAATGATAAGGAAATACAATAAATAAAACATTATTATGTAATGCAAAGACATAAATATTTACTCCTAATCAACAACGGGAATAAAAGGAAAAGACTTTGTTACTTTTATGATTTTATGGCAATGGACCTACGATGTAGAAGAAAAGCAGACACAAGTCTTAATGATATGATGTTAAAGTTCAACTTTGAGTAATTTGTTCCTTCCCTTTAATTCATGTCACAGTCTCCCATTTAAGGAGCCTGCGAGTAATTTGAAAATGTGTAGCGAACGATGATAAAATATTCAATTGTTGCTAATAACCACGCAAAACTACGAAGGAGAATGGAGAACTGATTAAAATTTAGCAAAATTTTAACCTTTGTATGATGTGACATGGTTTGATTCCGCAGTAATGAAATCCTTAAAAGGAGTGAGGAACAAAGTTCATTTTTCTAAAATATCTGATTCGGCTCTCCTTTCAATTCCCTATTTGTCCTTATTTGACCAAAAGTTTTTAAACAAGAGAGTGAATAAGGAAGAACGAAAAGAGTTTATTTGTCTTGAGGGAAGAAGGAAGGTGAAACAGACCACCGTCAAAGATTTTTAAAACAAATCTGTGCTTTTCTCATTTCGCATACAAATTGGTGTGAAACTTGAGAAGAAGAATTTGTCTATCGTACTTTATATGGACGAAAAAAATTAATTACATGTAGGCAGATAGCATTTTAGATTTTAAATGAGAATTGATTACATGAATGTGATTGTTTAACTCTATTCAACCGCAATTAGATTCTTCTATCAAGTATCTCGTAATCTAAACCAAACTAAAGAGTCATTTTTTGAAAACTGTACCTATATATGGAAAGAAATGTAAAAGAACATTTCGCAACTTTTCGAATAACTTCCTTGTAAAACTAATTTAGATGAATATCATTCTAAAGTTTTAAACAGAAAATGAATGACTTGAGGGCATCATCTCTTCATTTTAATTACAAGAATTTCTTTAACGTTTTTTATTTTTCTTCTTCTTTCAGATGTACAATTCGAGGAGCTTGCAGAAAAGCCCAAGCCTCGTCACCCCGATGGTTGGCTTTTGGATCAGGTCAAGAATGTATCAGTTTTGAACGAGCTCAACCAGATCGGCTTCCAATCAATCAAATGGGAACGGTAAGAAAAATGATTTTCACATTTATTTCATCTTCCTTCCGTTTTATCCTCATTAAATAACTTTGAACTGTGCTTTCTACCCTTTTCTTTGCTAATAAACTACCATTATGCTAGTTTCATTTCTCCCTCCAAGGATTTCCTTTTCCTTAAAATAAAACGCGTTCTACTTTGTTGTGAGTTTTTTTGTCTTGCGACGTCATATATTCATAGTTCATCATATGTCAGCACATGTTTTTGGTTATTATTTGGATGTCAAACATGAGGTTGCTGGCATTTAGGTTATCATAGAAAGTTTATTTTGGCAATGTGCAAAATGTCCAACAATTTTATTCCCAATTGCAAAGCAAGACTTTTATTTTCCCCTGTCGTATAAAAAGTAGCAAATGTGCGGAACTTTAGCTAGAAAAAAATGAATAGCATATGAAGGCGCATTTACTATGAACAAAGCTCTCAGAAATGTAATTTAGCCGATCTCGTAGGAAAATGAAGATGATGGGGATATCCTTTTAGGCTTTTGGATTTTTTCTCCGCGATTTATATTTTATCGATTGAACTTTTCTTTCTCGTATTATCTTCTTTTATATTTCGCGTTCGGTTTGATTACCTCGTTTACTTTCTATTGTGAGTTATTAAAGGGGACAGACGGATATGACAAGAAGAAGAAGAAGAGAACATAACAGGAGCAATGAATCAAGGGCTATTGACTGATCCAAACTGCTCTTATTTTTGGAATAACATTTCCTTCTTCATATTACTAGAAATCGAACCAACCAAGTGGCCGTTGATCCCAAAGTTAGATAAAAATACTTGGCCATTAACTCCTTTTGTTAGACAAAAAAGTAGACGGAAATGGGAAGTAAAAAGAAGAGTGAAAAAGAAGGAAACTTAACTAACTGATTTCATTTCTTTTTTCTTTCTCTCTCTGGTGATGATAACAAGTCGACAGAGAAAGAAAGACAGGAAGAAGAAGTAAGAAAAGTGAGATTCTTTCCTTTTGTAAATGAAAAAAAGAAATTTTCAGGTTTTTTGTTGCTCTTTTATTTTTCTTTGACTCTGACCATAGTTTCTTTACTTTGGCTTCTTCACGTACTTTAATACAGAACGCCACCATCATCCGATTCATTTTCTATTCTTTTTTGTCATCCCAGATTCTATATGAATTCAATGAAGGATAAAAAATATTGTCTGTGCTTTTACAGCTGCTCTTTTTTACTATCTGTACTTTCTTTTGTTAGTTTTTTCTAGAGAAAAGAAGTAGTGCACGGTTCGGTTAATCTGTTTAAGGGGCATCCTCCTCTTCCTCCTATTCCTCCTCCTTCGCCTCATTCATTCCTTTTTCTTATCCGGTACACAATGAACAAAAGAAGAAAGCTCTAGTATATCCTTCTCCTCCCCAAATGTGCACTCCAACATATCCCTATTTACTTTTTAGATTACGCTTCCATGAACTTTCCCTATATTTCCGTTATAAAAAGTTTATAAAAGAAGAAGAACTAGAAGCTCCCTAAGATCACCTGATCTCTGATCTTTTTTATCTTCATGAGTAATTTCATGGAAAAGTCTTTGCAAGAAAATATGAATCAGAAAAGGTGATCTGAATTTAACCATGAAGAGAATAAAAAACTGGAGAGCATATGATCCCTTTCACTTTTATATCTCTGTGCAGCAATTCAAAGTCTTATCGGGTTTTTTATCAAGAAAATATATTTCTCATATAAAAAATATGGTTTACATTTAATAGATTCTCTGCTCAAGATTTACTGATTTAGCTGAAAAGTAAGTTTTACTGGTTCAAGATAACTTTATTTGGTTATGTAAACATTATCAGGATATTTTATTATTGAGCAGATAAGAATTAAATAGCCTGGCAAGTAATTGAACTGATAAAATGAAATTATTTTTGTGGTGAGAGAGACAAATCATTCGTTCTAACAGACTCGCAATTTTTATTAATGATCAACGTCTTGTTCTAGTTGCGTTTCCTGTTTTATAAGTTTGAAAGATGCAAAATTAGAGTAATTTTTTGTATATTGATGCTTCAAAGACTTTTCTAGGAGAAATTGACAGTCATATCATTTCATATTTATGTAAAAACGAACAACAACAAAAGACAAGGATTTATGTTGTGACAATGTTCAATTCAGAAAAAAATTTAAGTTTTTCTTTCGCTCCGTCACTATTACATCCATCCGTTGGATTTCTAAGCAAACATCATTACTAGAGGAGCATGTATCTTAAAAATCGACAAGAAACAAGCAAGATTGAAAGGTTCTTTGTCAAATTGCAAGGCTTACGAGTGTTGCATCAAGTCCAATCTAAAAGTTGAGAGCAGATGTACAAGGATTTTCTCCATATGGAAAGGCAAAATGGGAAATGTACCTGAAACAACTCCATTCTTCTCTTGGAACACTTTCCTCCAAACCTTGTGTATAGTTTGGCATAATGACAGAAACAAGTTTTTTTCTTTTTAAAATCAAATTGAAGTGTGTATGTAAGGTTGGGATCAATCGAGCGCATCTACCACTAGCACCGATCTTCAAAGAAGAAAAGGTGACATGTGACAGTGAAAATTTTCAAAGGAAGGCGTTGTGGTGGCGGATCCAAAACCAAAACTCAAACCTGCTATTCCTGAACCCATCCCAAAAATCCTCCTCCTCTTCGTCTTCTTTAGCGTCTTCTTTTTATCCAGTCATTCATAGCCGGTGTCGATGCAATTTATTGCAGCAGAGTTTACAAAGACAGGAAAAGAATCATTCTGGTTTTTACTCATTGTCTTCCTGTCAACACACTAGCCAAAAAACCAGAATGGAATTCACCGATGAGAAGAGTTTTTGACGGAGAAACTTTGAACGTCTAATTTTTCATGAGTTGGAAAGAGACGGATCTGAAGGAAAATGAAAAAGTGGAGGAGGAGGAAAAAGAAGGGATCGTTGACGTTGACATTTTCGATTATGCGTTTACTAAAAAAAGAGTAATGTCATGCCTCATGCAAAAGAATAATGCAGAATGAAAGA
Organism: Lepidocyrtus cf. nigrosetosus NNG-2020; assembly: GCA_027744615.1. NCBI lineage: Eukaryota > Metazoa > Arthropoda > Collembola > Entomobryomorpha > Entomobryidae > Lepidocyrtus > Lepidocyrtus cf. nigrosetosus NNG-2020. Next base: position 20,151 of record JAHZNK010001540.1, on the reverse strand, counting down.
CTGAACACTTCTTTTTATTGTGCGTGTGTGTATCAGTAAAAAAGTAAAATTGTGCATATCATCCATCTGCCATCATCATTATTTGAAGAAGTTCCTCCTCCACTGCTAATGCACAGTTTGGCATGCTCAAAAACCCTAACATTTATGGATCTATCTATAAAGTGAAAGAAATCCATCCTTCAGCAATTCCCCGAAACATGTAGAAAAATTACTTTAGAATTTGACTTTTGTTATTTTTGTATACGTGTATGTATTTACACTATAAAACGTAAGAAATACGAGAGATTCTTGTAGTACAACCGAAAGCAAGTTTGCAGTTTATGTAGTGGCTTTTGATGTCATCCTTTTACACTCCATAGTCATCATCATCTTCTTCTTTCTGCTTCTCAATTCATTGCCGCAACCACGTCACGGATAATTGACTAGTGGCCTGGATTTGGATAAATTTATATAAGGGAAGGAGAGTGATGGAAGTGGTGGTGGTGTAGATTGAGGTACAAGTGCGAGTCTTTCCCTTCTTTATTCATTGTCAAGTCCGCATTCATAACTAATCTATTGAAAAATTGTAGTGAAAGGAAAAAAAGAGCGAAGGTGTTTTCCCTTTCCTTTTTATAAGTACGCTTGAAGGCAACGTTCCAAGAACCACTTTTCCCTACTACTCCTCCTCAAAATGGATCACATCCTACAAGAGTAAATATAGCATTAAAGATTTATTTCTTTTTCTATAGAACTACTTTTTATTTTCCATTCCATCAACCTTATTTGTAGTTGGGAAAGGGAAATCAAAATATGAAGCGGAATTTAAGCTTAAAATGCTAGGGTCTATACATTCACTTGTTGTGTTGCGTAATTTGAAATTCCATTATGCTTATCTTCTTCAACGTGATTGTCACAAAGATTTATCATTTAATTCAGAGATTATATTAAAAGGAGAGCAATGTACTGCTGAAATAAAGCAAAACTATTAATGAGAAGGTGTCAAACGTAGAAAGAAACAAATAAATTTGTGTTGTACTCTGCTATTTTGCTGTATTATTCAACTAATAATACATCTCTCTGCTTACAATACAATAATAGTAGAACTAGTAGCAATTTACTTGTTTCCTTCAAGAATTCCAGATAATAAGCTTACTTAATACTTAAATTTCTCGCGGACAACCTTGTACAGAATCAAAATTGGTTGCAGTAAGTTGAACCTATTCCTCCATCGTGTTTTCCACCTTTTCATTGAAGGGAGGACAAAGAAAATGAATTATCCGTTGTCCATTATTATGCTCCACTGGTGCTGATGCATATATCCACTTGAGTTATTTTTTGTGTTGTATAGGGTGAGCAAGTGAAAGTAAAGTAAAAGTGTCAGGCAATTCCGCATTTTTCTCTCACTTTTCAAGAAGGAAAAATAGCGTCGCGGGGTCCTTGCATTGCTATACAGAATACCTTTTCCTTTGCTGGTTCCCCCTCTTTTTCAGTGCCTCTCTATTTTACCTTTACTCGGAAAGTGGCAGCTTTCTTTCTGTTTCTTCCCCAGTCACTCACTTTCCCTCCAAATACAAGCTAAACCATGTTATTAACAAATAAAACTTTTTACTTACGACCAATTCCATGTAATATCCTCATTTATTCTTAAACTAGCTCGGCTAATGGGAAGTAAGTAATCGTATTTGTAAGGCAAAGTCATGCCCTGTACTATCGTAGTGTGCTTTGCCACTATTCCGCTTGTCGTATCGTATATCGTATCAACTCCCTCTCCTTATTATACGCAGTTGGTTATATAAATAAATATATCCCTTCTGACTAACTACCTTTTACCTTCGCTCCTTCATTCTGGTTTAAGTAGCATTTTACTCAAATTGCTTTTTCATTCACGATATGACTTACTCACAATTGCTATAGCTAGTTTTCAGCTTTCATTCTGTCCGTATCCTGTTTTTAAGAATCTCACGATATGTTTTGTAAAGAGGGAATAAGTGAATCTCATTCAATTGGATTTGTATTTACTATTTGGGTTTGAAATTTTATACTTTTAAAATAATTTTAAGATTTTCTTTTAAATTTCCAAATCTAAAATAATAGTAGTATTACGGACAGCAAATACTGCTGCTTTATATTAAGTAAAAGCCCATTTGGTCGTGGAGTACTATAAATTTACAAAGGATTATAAAAGTGCATTTAACTTCATGAAATATTTCCAGGCACATTATAAAACTAGCCGCATGCTCTCAGGGGAAAGTAGAAGCCCGATAATAAATCTATCCGGAAAGGAAATCAGTGACAGAAAGTGAATAAATAAAATATGCATTAATCGACGGAGAAGGTAGTAAGAAGGGTGGTAGGGAAAAGGGTTTCCATACATCCACCAACCCAGCTATCCTTTTCCCCCATTTTTTGTGGTGAAGATGAATATATACAGATTTATCCACTCCCGGCCTTTTTCTTTACTGACAGGCTTCTTCTCTCGTTTCATATTTTCCCTCTCGCACTTTTTTCAATCTCAACTCCCAACCTCAAACTTTCCAAAAAGCGTACTTCTCCTTTGCTCGAAGAAAGAAAAGTTGGAAGAATGAAAAGTGAAACTTGCAATATCCTGCAAGCCTTTTATGTTGCATTTCTGCTACTGATGATGATGATGACGATGAATATGATTGTATCCGTCTTCATATAATATTGTTGCTTCTGGTGCAACTTTGAAGTGTGAAGTGTGAAAAAGCCAACTTTTCCATAGACGGAGAGCAGGAAAAACATGAGAGCATTGCCACCGTCGTCTCTACCGCAAAAACACTTTTCAGTGTCATGTATTTTTATTTTAACTGCACCGTCACCCTTCCCTCCTTTAAAGCCTTTCAGTGGTTTTAAACAGAGTAAAACATTTTTATTACTGCACCGGAGGAAACTTAGAAATGAGAAGGAATCAAATCAGTCACCTGCAACCGCTTTAAATGCATGTCGAAATAAAATGAACCGGGAGAAAATAAAAATCCTTCAAGTTTATATTTATTACAATTTTTAGTAAGAGTTCATTACATTTTATGTATGTCTACGGTGGGTCTGCTCATAGAAAGTGGATTTTAAAAATATGGATGGAACTCCAAAGGTGTGAAATGAATTGACTTCAATAAAAAACTAAGCTAATATGTTGTGACGGGTGCAGGAGGAGCAGGAAAAGAATAAAAACGGTAGTGGTGGTGGCAGGTATACGATTTCAAAAGCCGACAATCACTCTGGCGACGGTATATATGACACGTTTATTTTTACTTATGACACGTTCCTTCCTTGATACAAGCTCATACTATGTGCAATATTATTATTATTACCGTTTACTATTGTTATTATTATTACACACGTAGCAATTTTACCTCCTTCCTCAAATTTTTACCATTACTCTTGTACTTCAGGGAAAAGTGTGTCTGCTCCAATCCAGGCAGCCTTTTTCTCTAAATTTTGGATTATTTTTTACAAGGAAATGGCTCAATGTTTGTAATTCTTCACACTGTCACACCCTCATCGCCTTCCCTGCATTTTAACATCGGAAGAAGGAAGAGAGTTCCGTAATATAATGCACTTTTTCTTATTCCAATGCTAAACTGAATAACCACCAAAGTTATCTCGAAGCAATGGAAGACAAAATAACGCTGGGGTAAAAAATCTATTCACTTGTAAGGTTTTTCGAGCCTCTGCGTTCCTACCTATTCAAAGCTGGTATTCAGAAAAAGCGGCATTGACTTGTTATGATTTTGCTTCAAAAAGTCACATTCACACCCTCACTTTTGTGGTTTACTTTGGAAAATCCGTTAGATAAAAGCCACAAAAAGAACGGAGAAAAGGTTTTAAAATATTTTTACAGAATGGATTTACTTTTTTACTGATTTTACTGAATTTTGGGGTGGAGGAAGTGAATACTCTTCTGCATTGAAAATTCTTTATATTTCTCTTGCAGATACTAAAAAAGAAGCATTTGGCTTTTAACGATAATTCTTTTTAGCATCAGCTGTTGATAGTACGGAATTTTTTATCCGTTGGGTAAATACCTTTCACTAAATATGTTTTCATAGTTGATACAATATAATTGCTTTCTCTTACTTATCCTTGCGTATGTCTCTTCCTTGCACAAACTGTTCACTTCGAAATAAGTTTTACTCTTCCTTTTAGAAAGACATCAAAAAATATCATTTTCAACATGGAATCAGTTTTCTTTATTTTTGTGTTAATATTTATGAACTTTCTTTCCTTCCGGGTTTCAAAACTTGGATAATATTATGTGCTCAGCTGATGATAACGTTGATAAAGATGAGATTCGTCATGAATATTGCATAGTATGTAGTTTTTTATGAAAAATATTTTATAACATGATTTTATAACTTCTTGTATGATGCGACACATGTAAAATTTCTCACCAGTTGGGTTCCTTTCACAATTTTTATGCTACGTGTACCTTCACTAAAAATCAAATCAAAACAAGAGAGAAAGGTAAATGTTGACTCTGATTTTTTTGCGTTCTATCGTATTCTTAAAAATCTTTATTTTCTTTGCATAATGGAGTTTTGGAGAAGGAAAACATTTTTGCTAAGAGTTGTCATCATTGTTCCTCTAAACTAAAAGCCAAACTCTTATATGTTTTTACTTACGTAACTTCCTCTTTTCAAATCTGCATGTAAATGTTTCCAGTACCATCTTCCTACCAAAAAATTGAACAAGCTTTAATTTTGAATTTACTTTCACTACATTTTGGGGGGTTTTCGGGCTCCGTAAGCAAATGAATATTTAACAAAATAAATGTCCGCAACGTAAAACAATTGCGTTTTTCTTTCGCAAGTCCTGTTTGCCCTCGTCTTGTTGACCTTATTGTGTCATCAGGAAACAATTGTGTTGGGCAATATCACCCCGTCTTAGTTGTTTTCTCTTCCTCGAATATTAATACTGATGGGGGTATAAGTTGGGGTAAACAACCATTACTTTGCACAATTCTGTCTTTCTCTGCCATTTCTCGTCCCTTCCGCCATTTCCCCTTTCTGACTTCAACTCTGCGGATGATTTTGACTGTGATGCAAAATGGAAAGGACGGCGGCACACAAGTAAAATAGAATAAGTAAGAGCATTTTTCATTCCTCTTGCCTTCTCTAGTCAACTAATCATGACATGGGAATGCACTTATTTCTCCAAGCTTACGTAATGTTACATTAAGGTTATGTTAGTGTTACTTTTATACTATTTATATTATTATGCCAAAGGATAACCTCTGCCTTTCCTTTTAGTATGTCAGCTTCTCTAGTAGAACAGGAGATGTAACTGGAAAACCATTGTCGGTGGTGTGGCAGTGGTGGTGGAAGTACATCAGGGGAAAAGATCAGCAAACTAGCAAAGTAGGAGAAGATGAAGAAATGGAGATTGCGATAAGGAAAGGAAATATTCTCCATTTTCATTCTTTCTTCTGTTCATATGACAAGAGACAAAAGTTGAAGAGTTAGAGTTGGGCTGGAAAGAAATCAAGCAAGAGAGAGAAAGAAAACTCTCTTGTAAACAATCCCATATATAATGACATTTGACATGGAAAGAAGAAGAAAAGAAAGAAGGTGGTTGGTTATGTAGTACTTAAGTAGGGAAATTTTCCAAGGGGACAACCAACATCTGATGAAAATCTCAAAAGTAGGGAGAGAAAAAAGACAGAAAAAGAAAATCCTTATCGCAAAACAAACTCTGCCTTCTTATTCTACTTCTTTGAAGAAAGATGGTCATTTCTTCAGATAAATTTGTAACTTAGGTGGTGGAGGTAGTGGTAGCAGCAGCGGATTCTCCTCGTCCTCCTGCTCCCTTTTACTTTTCTGTCTTTCTCATTATCTCTGTCAGAATGTTGTCCTCTAAACTAAGATAATCTATTCCTGTATTTTCTACTTTCCTCCTTTTTATGTGGCTCTTGGTTTTTGCAAGCCAACGAGTGAGAGAGAGAAAGAAGGGAAAAGAATGGAATATAAAACGTCAGTAAACTTTTCCTCTTCATTTTACCTTAAGTTTGCAGATGAAGTGACGCTCGAGAGAAGAATTTAGAACAAGATTAAGTAAGAGTTTTTTCAACAATGAAAGAGAGAGGAAAACTTTGGGTTTGTGCAAAAACCAGAATTAAGAGGAAGAAGGAGAGATAGGAAAAGAAATTTGCCATTTCCTTCTAAATTCTAATACACTACCTTGCATAATAAACTGCTCTTTCTTCTTCTCATTTTGTAATCTGCGTATCTCCCAAGTAAAATATGTCACAAGTGGGCTTGTTTGGCGGTGGAGGGGAATTAATGATAGCGAACCGTAAATACTTTCTCTGTTTTTTCTTAGAAAAGAAAAGGGATGAGGTAGAGAAGCACTGAAACAATTTCTATCTTTTGTGTTCCTCTCTCCCAAGTACTGTTTATTGATGACTTTCTTATCTGAATGAAAAAGAGAATCTTTCTTTCTCGTGTTTTTATCTTTTTTATTCATGCCCGAATTACTCTTTTTTCTCTTTTCCAAATTGAACTTTAATACCTGATTTTGCTATCTTGCGTAAAAGAAAAATGGAAATGGGTTAAGTCAAGAGAATGATTTCTCTCCGTTTTTTATTGCGAAAAAGAGCATAAAAAGGAATCCATTTTTATTGGATTTCCCTTATTATGGACTTATCATGTAATTCCAATGATGGTGGTGGTGGTGATGATGATGATTAGATCAACTGCTGATACGAATGAATTAAATGATTGAGAAATGCGCAATGTAATTGTTTTCCTCTTTTCTCTGCAATCATTGCAAATATTTCCGTACATATTGCTTGAGGGCCAGAGTAAATAAATTTGTTTGTACGTTTGAACTCTTTTCCCTCATTCCATTTTCCAGTTATTCCCAGAAATAAAAGTTTTTCCGCCATCTCCTCTTCTTTACTAGATCCGATAATATTATTATGGACTTGTTTATCAGTTCATGGGGATCCTGATTATGGCGATCTGGCTGACTTTTAACGTCGTTAGGTCCAGTGTCAGTTCCAAAAATATTGTATAATGGTCGTCCGCATGGCACCAATAACGGAAAATACTTTGACGTTCTTTGTCCTTCCTGTAAGCAAAGGAAAGATATTTTTCGGGTCAGTTGTAGATGGAAGGAATAAAGCCGGAGGCAAATAGAAAACTAAAAGGGAACACAAGTGAGTGAAATTGTGAGAAGAAGGAATGGTCAAGTCAGCCAAGAAAAAGATGCCTGTCGGACAAAAGTAGGAGACATTCGGAGAAAGAAATAGGGGACTGAACCAAGCGGTGTATAAATATATTTGAACAAGAATGTAATTACATGAATCTGATATCTTGGCTAATGTCCTAGAAGGAGAAATAAACTATGCATAAAAATACTTTTCCATATGGAAGTGGCAGCGTTGGATTCATTCTAAGCAAAGGGAAGTACAATAAGAGAAAAATGAAAGGGTATTTGTGACAAGCTAAAAAAGTTTCTTGAAGATTGTGATGTAGTTAAATGGACCTTATGTAATCTTCTCGTGTTATGTAATGTTAGTATTTTTGTACCAACCATATTACAAGAGGAAGTGGAATGAAAACATAATATAAGAAAATGTATGTTTATGTTGACTTGGAATGGAGCAAAGCTGGCTCCACTTGCAAATTGCGACATCTTTCTTGAAAAAATAGTTTGAAGTTTGACGTTTCCAATTGTTACAACGTCATTTTCCTTCCGGGGCAATAAACGAAGGGAGAAAGGCAAGCGTTAATCATATTTTAGTGGAGAGAGTGATGTGCCCAAAGAGATTGTGCAATTGTCCATACAAATATTGCGATCTCATCTTTATTCTGTGTTTGCAAAACATCCTCAGAATAATTCAAACTCAAACAAGCTATACCAAAATGTAACTCATTGATTTCAACAATATTTTACACGTGGCTTACACAGTTGTTGGATTCTAGCATGCAAACCGTTAAAAAATGAAGCTGACCTTTTCTAAAACTGATGCTATTGCAAATCACGATTTGGCATGCCGCTTACAACCTTTGGATTCTTCTGCCCCACTCATAAAGTAATTTACTCCTTTCCTGCAATTTACTCTTTTGAGCAATTCAAAATTCATATGTGGGGCAAGATGAAAAATAAAACCTTTGGCCATTTAATCTGCAACAACTGTGCTTATGAAGAATTCACAATATTCTGCACACAATTTTACAATTTATTCCATTCCGTAAACAAAAGCAACAATAGCAATAGTAAATTAGAACTCTCTTCCATGCACGTATTGATTTTAGCTTTATATTTTATGACAAATGTTTTTCTTCTTTGAAAATTATAAAGGACATGTTATCCACTTCCACTAAAGCATTTCCTCTAAAAAAACAACGCCAACAACAGCAACTACAATAACACCGACTTATTTGGAAAAGGGGAAAAGTATAATTTTTAGGAGAAGAAGGAGGGTCACTGGGAGGGAAGTGAAGTTGAAATTACAATACGTCAGTCTTCAATTAGCTTCCTTTGCCGTGTGATCCCGTTCTTGTTTTTTTTTCTCCAGAAAGAGAGGAAAATGAAGTGCGTGAATAAAAACACGAAAAAGTGATTTGATTGTGTAAGATTTTGACGGTCGGTCACTCTTTTTTCTTTTGCTGTTGCTATTACATTTTCCCCACTTTCTCTCCTTTTTGATAGGACATAATGGATAATGTTAAATAATTGCTGTAACATGAACAACAGCAGAAGGCAACATGCATGAACTGCAAAAGAAAAGTATATTAAGCTGGAATGAAATCAAAGCTTGGAGAAAATGTAGATGGACAGGGGCTACTATTTCAATGACTGATGGCGTTATTGCTCCTGCCACACTATTACATCTCTTTTTTCTTTCTCGTGAAGAGAAATAATCATTACATTACTTATTACCTGAACTATTCATTACTATTAGTGTTATTATGCCACGTGATGCTCGTGTTTTCAGCAAAAACACATTTTAAATGTGATATTGCAAAAAAATAAAACAGTTAAAAAGCAAAGGTGGGATAAGAAATTATTTGTTGCAAACGTTCTTTTCCTTCATTTACATTTTACATAATAAAAACTGTAATGTAAACATTACTCATTTGCGCCTGGAGCAGAGTTTTACGGTTGCAAATTTAAATAAGATTACAGATATGGTTTTGTTGATTATTGCGAAATTACTATTTGATAAAACATAACAATTTTGCTACTTCTTGGTTACTTGAAATGCTTGAAACTAAAATATGTTGCAACTCATAAAGATCCGATTTAAGGTAAAACTAACCACTTTCGTGTTTTATTTTTTGGGGTTCAAAATAAAGCTTGCAAAAATGACCGCAACAAGTTTCTCAAGAAAAGATATTACTTAATGTTTCCATAAGGCGTACTGCTACTGCAGATAATAAAGTTAAAGAAGAAGTAAATAAAGTATTATTATGATGTGTTATGATTAAATGTAAATCTTGGATTAGTTTGTTAAAATTGCTTAATATGTTTAGATACCGTTAGGCTAAAGTGCAAATAGGTAAAAGCCCTTTAATTATCTTTAATAAAGAAGTCAGGGCATTGAGAGAACCCAACCAGCTTTTGCTTTTGGCAAGTTTTTAGCTCAAACAAAGTTATGAAATGCTTTGCAAAGTGATGCCAGTTTAAACTACGTTGTACAACTATTACCATGCTTAAAAATTAATATATCGTTGGCTAATATTATGCAACCATTCTAAAACCACCTTTTCTTAATTTGTATAACCTGTGGCTGCCACATTATGAGGTTTCTTCTTCCTTTTAGTTTTTCACAGTTTTTCCAGTCTTTGCAAAATACAAGTAATAAGCGACTTTTCCTTTTAATATAAAATTTACGGAAGGAAATTAAGCTAGTTTAAGCCACGTTATATTAAACTTTCTCTAAAATGGTGTTTATCATGCTGGTTTACTTATCTTGCTAATTTTAAAAGGTTTATTGTTTATTCACGTGAGCGTTTATCCCCAATCCTATTACCACATCGAGCAAAAGCCAAGCACGGGAATAGAAAACCCTTTCTTTTTCTTCTTACGTTGTATTCTTACTTCCTAAATATATTTCCTAATCCGTTTTTATTCATATACGGAAAATCTGATACGGTTGTTTCCACAGCGTTTCTGTATGATTTACATTTTCCAGAAACCACAAAGATTTCCGGTGGCTTCCTCGTCTTTCCTCTTCTACTCTTCTGATAGTTCACGTGTGTAATAATGATATTACTTTCCTGGTGCAATAAAATCCCAAGCTTCAGCTCCTTCTCTGCTTCCTTTCCAGTCTTAGTTCTACCTCACTTTACCATTTCACTTAGACTTCCCTTTCTTTGTCAAACGATCCAGTTTAAATCCATTTTGAATTTTACAAAATCAATTTTTCTAAACAAGTATAAAATTCGTTTTTTCAATTTCTACAGGTTATTCTCGTGATTCGACCAAACCTTCCAACCGGTGCAAAATACAAATGCGTGTTTGGTTCCGCTCCCCCTATCGACGCTGAAATGAAGCCACATGGATTGGAGTGTAAAACACCGTCAGTCAATTACCGTCCAGTGATTCCTGAGGGTCAAGACCATGTCCAAGTGGATTTAGCAGTGCGCTCATCAGAGACCAATAAGGACTTTGTTAGTCGTTCCTTCTTCTACTACAACTGCTCCCATCACACCCGTTGTCGCTCATGTGTCAAATCAGCGTGGGGCTGTAGCTGGTGCGTATTCGAAAATCGGTGTGTCCACGACACTTCTGTTTGTAACTCGTCTTCGGTCATTAGCGGCGAGAAAGTGGGACTCCTCCATATGATGCATCAGGTAATAAACATTAGTTTCTAAACAACATTAAATATTTATTTCATTGTGGATGAAACACGCACTTGAACATTTGTTTCGTTGTAATTAACTTCCAAATCCTTTTCCAATAAACTTACATGATAGGGCAATCTCATATGGCTTCTATTGGCTTTCATACAGTGGCATTATTACATGTGCCGATAACTTTGTTAAAGAATTGAAAATTGACATGATCTTTCATCTTCTAAACCAATAAAGGCGCACGACCTTTAAATCAGTTCCACTTGTATTTATTCTTTGTAAAAAATGCTGAAATCGCAGGGGTACAGATGAAGATCAAGAACGAAAGTCTCGTTACAACGGAACAACATCTTTTTTAGATAAACTTTACTCTTTTGGAAACGTATTTTCTTAGCTTAAGTATTTGATCTAAATGAAAAAAGGAAACGAAGGGAAAAAATAGGAAATAAGTTGAGGAGAGTAAGAGAAAGCCGGAGTATATCATATGGTTGACATGGTAAAGGAATGGTGAAAATAATGTTCTCAAGTCAAGGTCTACGTTCCAACACGTACTTTCCTTTTTTGCCCTCACTACTGAATCTTTCTCTCTTTCTCACTCTGTATCTCAGCAGATATGTTACTTTCACTCTTTGTGTGTGCGTCGGTTCTACGTGACAAGTTTGAAATTGGATCTATAAAAGATATAATAAAAAGGAGAAATAAATGCTTGTTTTCTTCGTCTCTCTTTGCAAAGTCATGTTATATATGTCCCATGTAGGAAGAGAGAGAAAACGAGAGTGAAAAGGAGCCATGAAAAGTGGAAGTAGTAAAGTATAGAAAGAGAGAAAAGAAAGAAAGAGTCATATCTTAAGTTTATTCTTTGTAGTAAAAAGTCCAATCTGTACTTGTCTACTCTCTGCCAAGGCATATACGATTTTTTTCTTCGATACTTTTCCTCTTCTGTTTCATCTCGTCACGATGATGTTGATGATGGTGATCAGCTAGCATCATGGTCAGAGAAGGAATGTGTGTTGTCAATTCACTGGACCAGAACTGTGAGCTCCTTTCTTTCTTGAGCTCCATTTGGTGTTTGATTTGGTTGGATGCATTAGTTATGGAGAAAAGAAGAAAAAAGCTTTTTTGCCAGCAGACGTCTATCGCTTTTTTCTGATTTTCTTCATGATGTTGATGACGATGACGAAGTTGGTGGTGGTTGTACTAGTGGAACTGAACCGAACAAGTGCATGAACTTTCCTTTTCCTCACAGATCTTTTTTTGCTAGAAAAGTACATTCAAAGCCATTTTTACTGCTTTTAAAGACTTATTTGACTCTTCATTTCTCGACATAGCATTGTTTCTTTTTTTATAATTTTTCAATACGAGAAAGACGATTTGGGATAGAGAAAGCTTTTTGTTCTGTGCTGTGTTTATTCATGTGTTGTTGGTCTAATTTAAAAGGTTACAATTCAACCACCACCATTATCATTCCAACTTTCTTTTACCGCTCTCTCTCTCTTTAATGGTATCGCCTTTTCATTTTCCACTCATCTGCTAAGGTGACTTTGAAATAGGACTCTGTAACTTTTTTTTTGATATACAATTTTCTATCTATCTATTTTTTCCTTGATGTAAAATTGTTTTAATGGCGAGCATTAACAAATCATGCTACAATTTTAAAGATTCAAATATATTCCAAAGGTGTCACAAAGTTGTCGGCATGCTAATGGAACTATGCTGATTGATTATAACAAGAACAATCATAAGTTTTGGTGAAAGTATACCATCTAGCAAATTGAATTTGAGACTAAAAATCATGTAGCAAGGACGACTCACTTTTGTCACACTGAATTGTATGCGTAGCATTTTTGCCTATCATAATCCCGGACAATATTGGTAATAAAGTTACGCACATTTTTCTAAAGACTTGTTGAAGTTTACGACGACTTGGCTTACAAGAAACGATGCCAAAGAATAAAAATATTTTCTGAGGGAACAGAAGCAATATCTGTAGCCTTTACTTTTCCATCGCTGCCACAATCACGAGCCTAGTTTTGAAATTACTCTACAGCCTTTTTGTAGTTAACAATTTGCAACTTTCACTTTTCTCTCCTCTCCCTCCGTTTTCCTTTGTGCTTATCTCATTTTGCAGCTGAAGATGTTGTTTACACACTTTCTTTATAAGACAATTGCTGCAGCGAAAAAAATTCCAACCTCCGAGCAACAACCGTCACATAAACACATTTTCATTCATCATCACCATCAACTTTTCGGTCTTTTCTACCACTCTTCATATTTTTCTCTGTAAACTTACAACATGAATGGCTCGGCGGAGAATTCCCGTAGATTGTTACATGTTTATTTGACTCAAGAGCTGGAGCAACAGCAGCAATTTTATAGCTCTATATATCGCCTATTCATATCATCATCAAAAATGATTTCTTTTCAGCTGATAATGCATTTTCCAATTTTTTCTCACTTTCGTTTGATTTTCATGTGTGGAGTGAAATGTTTAGCACGGTATAGATCCTGTTTCTTTTTTTTTGCTATTTCTGCAATAGTTTCCTTTTAAATTATTATGTCACTGTTGTAAACTTTAAGAAAAGAGTATAAACGCTGCTGTTACTAGCTATATATCCAATACATTTCTTCAAAACAAAACTTCCTTTAGTCCGCTCACTCTCTCACCCAATTCCAGTTTAACTGTTATGATTATTATTATTGTAAACTGCTCCAATCCTTTTTCTTCTTCTTGCCTCCCTTTCTCTACTTCTTTCTCCAGTTATATTTTTAGTTTTTCAAATCTTGTATAATTTTATCTCTCATTTTTTATGTTTATGCATGGCTAAATTTATTGAGATTGTTTTTCTCTTTCCTCTTCTGCAACTCCTAAAGAAAACTTACAAGATTTTTGCTGTTCCTACGCATCCTTCTTTGACAAATATCATTGCATCGTAATCATCAACTTCAACTTCTTCCTTTGAATATATTTTATGTTGTCAGTGTGCCGTGTAAATCGTTCTTGAAACTGGATGTTCCCATACAATGAAGATAATATGCTGCCATAAGTAAACGAATTTAATGCATATTCATGCAGTTCTTTTCTTTGAAAGCTTTTAAAAAGCAACTGCTCCTGAAATAAACATAGTTATGTAAATATCTGTGCTCCCCGTACATTTTTATATCATGTCCATGACTTTGACTTACTAACTTCTTTTCTAAAATTGAAGATTGAAATAAAAAACAATCTGAATTGATTTCGTTTTCTACAAAATGTCATCCTTTCACTGCCACACACGCACAATTTCTCAAAAATATATTTTAAAAGGAACTGTTCAAGCAGTTTAGAGTTATGCCTGTATGACAACTTCCTTTTCCCTGTGTTTATTTACAACATTGATGAAAGAAGGAGCAAGCGTGCGGAAAAATACAAATTTTAGGTGATAAAAACGTTACGTAAGAGAAAGGAAAGTAAATTGTAATAGGGAAAGGGAAAACATGATGGAGTTTTATTTCTCCCAAAAAATGAAAAACTGACTTTTATTTAAATATTGCGACATTTATATGATATTTAATAAAAAAATTGATTCTTCTGTATGACGCAACTAAAACAAGAACCGATGAAAGTTTTCTAATTAAAGTGCATAATATAATATAAAATCTGTCGAAAAACTTCATAAAACTTTTTCTTTTGATTTAACAAATTCTTTGTAAAATTTTAGCTAGAAATGCAATACTTTGATGAAAAAAGTGCAGCGATAGCAATAACAGGAGCAGCAGCATGAACAGTTGAAATAACTCACAAAAGAATATCTCAATTTTGAAAGAATGCAGCGCAACTTCTTAATTTTTCTTCCTTATTATTATTCCCTTGAAAAAGTTTTGAATGCCTTTTTGTTGATTTTCTTCAAAAACATTCTTTTCCTTCTGTTCCTACTTTTCCAATCTTTATCCATCCTTCTTTATTCTTCGTTGCAGCAAAATCTTTTATTCCATCCAATTTCATAATATTTAAGTAGGTGGAAAGGAAGGAAATAAGTAGAAGAACGAGAAAAGAAACACGGAAATAGTCAATATAAAAGTTTCAAGTATTTTTAACAATGCTGCTGCTGCCCTTTCCCTTTGTCCTCTTTTGTCACGATGCTGCTGCTCCAAGCACTTTTCTTCTTTTTTTCTTTTCTCGCTCTCACAAGTCTTTTGTCAAGTCAATGGAATGAATGCACTTGGGACTTTCTCTTTTCTTTAGATCAAATGAAAGAACATCAACCGATTTTCCCCGTGACAAAAATTAAATTCACTGGTTTTGGTGGAACAAATCATTTTATATCTGGGACATGTGTTATTGTTATTTAAAAATTTGCAAATCTCTTTTCATATTCCTTTATTGTATGCATATGTAATACTTATACAATGAAAGGAAATATTTTAAAAGTGGGACAAGAAGAAAGAAATTCACATTTTTAAGATATCTGTGCTACACAATTTATAATGCTTACCCAGCATTACCATCAAAGACATTTTTAGTTATAATTTAATTTAAAACCGCTTCACATCGGCACTCATCTCCATCAACCTCTTCTATTTCTGAATTAATCCATTATTCCATCCTTGAGGATTTGCCTGAATAAGTAGGGCAGAGGTCGAGAATAAAAATAGAATTGCTATCTTCCGGAAAACTTCTCATATTCTAATTAATTAATTTTTGGAAATAGTTAAGTAATATTTTTCAGTATTCACCTTGATTAACTTATATATACTTATTTTCCTGTTAATTTCACAGAATCCGGCTCAAATGACGACTCGCGGCTCAAACTACTGTCCCAGGTTTCGCAATCCTACAGAGCCCCTTCTATTTCCAAACAATGTTCCTAAGAGGATTCAGCTCGAGGTTGAGAATCTTCCAAGACAGGTAAGCAACGAGGAAATACAGAAAATGAGTTATTTTTGTTGTATTATTTTCTAGTCTTGTTTTACAAAACATTTTCCAAGAAAAAGGATTTTGTAATAAGAGAACACAGTTATGGGATATGATTTAAAATTCATTTTCCTTCATTTTAAAAAACTTTTTCCACAACTCTTTGTTCATAATAATAATCATCTTATTTTCCTTGTCCTTCCAGGCAACCCACTCTGACGTTCACTGTATAATCCACATCGAGAACTCAAACATCCGAGTGCCAGCGAGAGTTGAAGGAAGTCGTTTTGTCATCTGTGATGAAGCCAATGTAAGTTATCCAATTAGAAATGAAGTGAAAGAGAGAGAAAAAAGGAGACTTACAAAAAAGAAGGCTAACTTAAGTTAAAAGTAAAATTTGTTTTACTTTACTGCATTTTTTGTTCTTCTTTATATCCCAACACCCTTTTTTGTCTTCTTTTTCTAAGAATAAAACGGATTCAAACTTTATAAGAACACTTTTCTCTCTCTCAATCACTTTTTAGGATACCGAAAGAGACAAAAAGAGCTTCTTTTTCCCTTCATCTCCTTTTTTCTATTCTTAAATAAAATAATTAAATGTCCTGGAGAAATCCTTAGTGACTAGGAAAGAATGACACTCCTTGGAGGGACAAAAAGATATATTCTTTCTTTCATTTTTTTCACTCTGAACATATTTAGTGCCTTTTAGTATGTGCAGTGCTATTGCACACAAGGCTTTAAAAAGATCCTTGTCAGCACGTTACGTTCGTCATAAAGTGGGCAAAAAATGAGAAAGAAGAGCAGAAAAAAATTCTCCCTTCATTTTTGACGTATAAAATGTTATATTGTAGTAGAATAGGTATAAAATAAAAAAGTGATCTTTAAAGTGAGTGAAAAAACAGAAAAGTAAAATAATAAGTAAAAAAGTAAGAAAAAGGAATAAAATGACAGACATTACGGAACGGGAAGAAAGCTCGCTCAACAACCATTTCAAGTTTATAATGAAGCCAGTTCTCCTTTTCTTCCTCTCGCCGGAATTTAATATTACCACACCAAAATTCTTCCTATTCTTCTTTTCATCCCTATATAGAGAGAAATGGATATATTTGTGTGCGGAAAAAATACTTTCTTTTTCTTATATTTCCTTTTCTCATTCGTTTTTTCTTTGACTTCCCTTTTTGGCTAAAGCTTTGAGGATAGAATATAGATAAATACAGAAAGAGATAGAAAGCGAAGAAGCAGTAAATGCTCCCTAAAAAGGCTCAACTTTACTGCCGTGGTTTTCACTTCCTCTTTTTCTCTCCCTCCCTGACATTAAGTGCCAATAAAAATGGGAAGGAATTTTACAGCTTTTGGTGTGCCTTACACTAAAATCGTACTAAATGAAACGACTTTTCAACAGAAGAAATAGCAGAGTTGTTCAAGTTTAGGTTCAGGAAATAGAAAAGAAAAGAGAGTATTTAAGGAAGAACAAGGAAGGGAACCTATTTTTTAGTGTAAGTAAATGTGCCACTCTAAGCAGGGAAAATGAGGAGTTTATGTCATCACCCTTGCTAACTGCTCAATGTAATGCCGTTACTGATGCTTCTCCTCCTATTCCTGCTCACTCAGGATTTTTTTCTAGAACAATTTCATTTTTATTTTCTATCTGCAAAACTCTACGGCTTTTGTTGATGTTGAAGATGATGAGGAATGAAAAAGTTTGTCGCGTTGCATAAACGCAGAATAAACTTGATTGATTTATTTTTAATGTCCCTATTTCAAGCCTTTCCTTTCTCTTAGCTGATGCATTTTTTGTGGAAATTTCAACGTGCATTTTGATTTCTAAGGGAAATTAATTTTTATTTAATTGCTGTAGATTTCGTACACAGAATAAATTACGGTTAGAATTACATGTTTTGATTTCGTTTGAACTCCAAGGGTAATTATCGGGTTGCTGAGAAGAAGCTAAACTTTTTGCTTGATTTTTAATCTGACTGTTTTATGTTTTTGTGCAGTTGTCCTACAAAAGCCAAGCTGGAGAGTACGAAGGAAGCGTGACAGTCATTTGGAAGGAAAATCATCACCTGGACACCATGAACTTCACCTTGTACAAGTGTGAGATCCTGGGATCCCACAGGGGCCATCCTGATTGCTCCTTGTGTGTGACGCCGAGCAATGCCAAGTACAAATGCACTTGGTGTGGAGAGCAGTGCACCTATCGAGAGAGTTGTCTCAAGTCTGCTGTTTCCAAATGCCCAAAACCTCGCATTGATGTGGTAAGTGGGAAACAAAACATGATTTTATATTGGGAAAATATATTGGGTTGAACAGGATGATAAGGTTTGAAAACAATAAAACAGCAAAGTCATGATGACGATCAAAGGGAAAACTACCAGAAAAATATAAAAAAGCACATCTTCGTATTCTTTCTTGTCTTTAATTTTCCATTTAGAAAGCTCACGAGCAGAAATCCAAACTTGAATGTGACGAGTATAACGAAACTTTGAAACAATAAAATTGAAAGATGAGGATGCTCCTTTGTTCAAAGTCCATCCTCGTCCCCTTCTTTTTTTGTGACGTAATCATGACAGATTGAGGAGGATGCATAAAATCTTAACTTTTCATTCCATTGCCAGTCAAATGTTCGATTTTTTATGTAGGATCGGTTCAGTTTTTTATACGGCATCACGACCGTTTAAATATTGCTTGCTATGGCTTGTAACAAGAAATGAGGGAGTGGTAAGCAAGTAAAGAAGATGCTGGACGTATCGTTTTATGCAATCCGTTCCCTTCGTGAGGCAACTGTCAAGCTATCTTTTTAAAAAGAAACTTAAACAATGAAAATATCCATGGATCAATTGTTGATGGCATTTTAATTTGGATTTTTGCTCAGGAAAAACTAAAAATACTTTAAGCTTGTGATGATTGATGATAATTAGGATTTTTCGTTATGCTTTGCAAAATGGCATTTCAAAAGGTACGTACCCTAGTTAATTTAGAGTGTTGTTAATTTCCGCAGATAAAACCTTTAAGTGGTCCAATTGAAGGAGGAACGCTTCTGACAATTGAAGGGTCCGATCTAGGTTTGAAGGAAGAAGATGTTCGGGGGAAAATCCATATCGGACGGGTTCCTTGTGAACTGGTGGATTACCAAGTTTCAGTTAAAATTGTCTGTCGTACAGGTCCTGTGGAAAGAGAGTTGGATATGCCCATTCGTGTTGGAAATGCTGTCGGATTTACAAATTCTTCAGTTCATTACAGTTACAAGGTATATTTTAATGTTTTCATTCTGGCATCAAGGCATTTTTGATAATCAAACGCACGAATTTATCAAAACAATTACATTATAAAATGAATATTTCCACTTTAAAATCACAGAGCATAAGGATAACCGGAGTTACTCCAAACAAGGGCCCCAAGAGTGGAGGCACTCAACTTACTATCATGGGCTCACATCTCAACATCGGTTCAAGCATACGAGTTCAGCTGAAGGACTACCCATGCCATGTGAACGCTACTCATTCCTCCAGTTCTCGAATTACATGTACAACATCCGCTGCCTCCCTTAATGAGTCCATTGGAAGACTTCAGGTTACAGTGGATAATGCCGTGAGAGTTTTGGAAGACGGTTTCCTATTCCGCTACATGCCATCCCCACCAATCAACGGGGATTGGGAACAGAGGCTCAGCGTCGGCTATTTTACGAAAGTAAACTCGGATACTTTGAATGGTGGAAACAATGCTCGTCGGTCCGTGAGGGGTGCCTCTGGAAGGAGAAGCGATCGTGGTTATGAGCTAGTGAAAAGAATTGGATTCGTTATGGATAATGTGGAGTCTGTACTGAATCTTCAGAATTTATTACCCACTGATAAATGTCAACTGGTTTATGTGGAAGATCCGATTGTGACGCCATTCCCAAATAATTTGAAGTTATTTAAGGGGAATCCTCTTGTAATTGAGGTAAGATTCCTATAATAAAATCTCAAATATGTATCTTCAATATCTTAAGCAGTTTTTAAAACATAATTATCTTATGGTTTTACAGGGTGACAACTTGAGTGAAGCCTGTGACGAAACGGATTTGGTGGTTATGATAGGTTCCCAAAAATGCAATGTTACCTCTCTTGCAAGAACTCAGTTATTTTGCAATCCGCCTGAACTTCAACCACCAGGAAATGACGATAGGGGTCTGCCCATGGTTACTGTAAAGATTGGCCAGTTTCTACGATTCCAAGTGGGTTATCTGCAATACGAGCTAACGAAAAACTCCGTGTTCCCTTCTGAAGCCTACTGGATTGTTTCAGTAACGGCTATCATCCTCCTCTTCCTTTTCGCCGTTATTGTAATGCTCTATCGAAGAAAATCAACCCAGGCAGAGCGGGAGTATAAACGAATTCAAATCCAAATGGATACCCTCGAAAGCAACGTGCGTTCAGAATGCAAACAAGCATTTGCCGAACTACAAACTGACATGAG
>JAHZNK010001539.1:0-11485 GCA_027744615.1 Lepidocyrtus cf. nigrosetosus NNG-2020 | reverse complement strand
CCTTGTGCACTTATTCAATCTGTGGAAGTGTTGAATTTCAGGTAAATATTGGCATTTAAATTAAAATACATATTATAATTATTTTTTTCAATGTATTTCAATATATTATAATATTTGAATTGAATGCTTTAGATCATGTCCAGAGACGGTGGAACACAAGTCGGAAAAATCTCAAAAAAATGGTCAGGATTACTACGAGAAGCTTTTACAGATGCAGACAATTTTGGGATTAGTTTCCCAATTGATTTAGATGTGAAAATGAAGGCAGTAATGCTTGGCGCTTGCTTTTTGATTGTAAGTTTTTAAACTCGTGATTTGTTTCTCGTGTAGGTGAAAACGATTCATTCATATAACTTTAATTAATTTGTATTTTCAGGATTTTATGTTCTTTGAAAAGTCTCAAAATCAAGAACAGGATACCATTGGAATGCTGTAAAAATCAATCCTGAAATTAAGTCTTGAAATGGACCTCTTTCATCATTAAAAGAGTTAACATTTGGTTTTTCACAAGCATGTGCATATTTTTGGATCGTTTTGAAGTTAAGTCTATTTAGGATGAAAGTAGATAGAAATGTTTTATCGTTGACTTGATTAGATTATTTAAAAAGGAAATTATTTAATCCGTGACAAATTATAAAAGCTATATTATGTTTATATTATATTTATACAAAAGTCCATATTTTAAGTTTCTACATAAGGTACTTTAAAATAAGTCATAAAACGAAATAATTACAAATTGTTCACAATAATCACAACTCGTGGTACTTGATGAGATAAATGTTGAGAATCTTAATGTGCTTTAAACAAACCAACAAAGAAGCTTAAGGTAAATAATTCTGGTACATTAGTACCTATAGTCATAATTATTCCGCACAAATACTATTCAAACTCCATTTTAGCACAATAGTTTAAAACTATTAAGTATTCCCTGATATATTGATGTTAACAATTTTTATATTACGCTGCTTTGACTTTGACATAAATATATTATTAATGCATGCATTTAAAATTCAACCCTTATAATACGTTTTAAATTGTATTTTGTAAGTCTTGCAGCGTTTCGCATCAATAATGAAATTGTTCTATAATATCTAGCAGCATATTGTATGTAATTTGATTATTGGATTCCATTGAACTTGAACTTTTTTGGCTCCGTAATTCTTCTATTATTTGGGAATCTTTATACCTATTTTTATACATACTTTGTTGATTTACATTGTGATGTTGATCGCTGATCACCACATTTAATTCTTATAATGCCAATTCATTAAATTTTTAAATGTACCTTTGTTGGTCTGTGATTTATTAATGTATTAGTAATGATTGAAAATTTGGACCAACCAAAGGAAAGGATTCTAGTGTAGTTCGCAATTACGTATTAAAATGGCACTTATGTTTAAGTTACAAACTTACAAAAAATTGATGCTATTTATTGCACGTTTACTTAATATTAATGTTCCATATTATGTCTTTTAATATTTGTTACAAAACCAAATTCATTTTAAATAAAAGTATATAACCAAAATATGTTAATAAAGAATATTTAATCAAATCATTAAAACTGAATTCATTGGAACTTGATTTGCACATGTAATGACTTCAGGTTCTCCTAAAAAACTTGGCCTCGATTGCATTAACTTTAAGTAACAAAGCGCTATTAACAGGTTTTATTTATACTTTAAATGGTCATTGAATACATTATATAAAAATTCATTTTGAGCCTGCACTACCATTCATGACATTTTTCTCAATCAATTATCTTAAACCATCATGATTCATTAAATATATAATACTTGTTTGTGTAAAATGAGAGATTCAACATTGAAAATTTCAGTGCCGGAGGTGGAGGTTGAGTAGTGTTAAACAGCTTCCACTTCATGAGGAGCCATTCGAGAAGCATTGAGAACAAAGACCTTGAAATCTGGAGGAAGCTCTTCGTCTCCATACAACCGTTCGCAGAAATAGACCTTAAATAATGAAATGTAGTGGTCATAAAGTTCTCAGTCGAAAGATGATCTGAAAATATTTCAAAATTAATTGAAACTTACCCGTCGAAGATAACCTGACAATAGTGACACGATTGTACTTTAGGATCTCAACGTTTTCCTTTCTGGGAATGCATGGACAACAATAATTTTAATAGCGCTTACCTTGGTGCACCAAATGCTCAACGGCTTATTGCCGATGGCATAGAAGACTGACAAAAAACCGGCTTGATAAGTGTTCCTAAACATTTTTCAAACACAAAATATGTTGTGAATATAAACCGAAATTCTAAAATAATTTTGCTTGTTGAACCCAAGCATGCGAATTGGAGAAATGGCAATTTCCAACTTCCGTGTATTTGAAAAATTATAAAATAGTCATAGAAAGCAACGAAGCTTTTTAATTTAGTTGGAATCGCATGTCTCTATAGGAATTTTATACAGATCTGTATGAATAATAGGATGCATCATAGCGTTAGATAAGAAAGACAATGATGAATTTGATGAATCATAAACAATGTCGCTTCAATCTAAAATTAACCTTTCACCTTCATAAATTTGTCTACATCTGCATTTGCGCCTGCATAAGAAATGCAGGCGCAAAAATCATTGCATGAAAAAAAAGAACAAAGACAAAAGCGGAAGCAAAGCTGTGAGACCGGGAAACCATCCTCATGTTAGTCAAACAGACAAAACAGACAGACGAGCTTGAAATGTTTTTGTTTTGCTTATAAAACTAGGCAACAAAACAAAAACATTCCACCAAACCAAAAATGCTTTCACTTTGAATATAATCTGAAAGAAATTCCAATTAAAACCCGTTTTAATTATCTTTATCGCTAAAGCTAGTTAATTGCTAATTTCATTGCATTTTTCTGCACTAAAAGTGAGTGTTTTGTGAACAAAGACATAAAATTTATTACACTGACAGATTTTGTGCGTGATTTTATGGTTTTGCAATAAAAAATACTTTCTTTTCTTCTGGCTTCAATTCCAGTATTTGCAAAGAGTTGTGCCAGATTAACGGTTGTCACGCCAGGATTTGAAGGTGGTAGTGCGTGGTAGGGCTTCCAAATAAGTTTGATCGATTCATAGTCCCATTATTCCACTTTCTTCCTCGTGGATTTTTCTTGTTCCGTGTGTCATTCTGCGTTGGATATTGGTGTCCTATTAATGTCAACCTCCACCACCTACATCATAACAATAGGTAACAAATTT
Source organism: Lepidocyrtus cf. nigrosetosus NNG-2020 (assembly GCA_027744615.1). Classification (NCBI taxonomy): domain Eukaryota; kingdom Metazoa; phylum Arthropoda; class Collembola; order Entomobryomorpha; family Entomobryidae; genus Lepidocyrtus; species Lepidocyrtus cf. nigrosetosus NNG-2020. The sequence continues at coordinate 8,282 of JAHZNK010001539.1, read as the reverse complement.
CTTTAGACACCTATTATACAAAATCTTGCGCTAAAACATTAATAAACTTTTTGTAATCTTGATTCTCAATATAGAAGTTCCATTCATCATGAGTCACTGCTAATGAAATAGAAGTTTACTGCATGATCGATTCTTATATTGTTGAAGGAGTGCGTGGGAGGGGAAAGTCCTTTCAGAGCGGAAATTGGAATGGATTCTCAAACAATGTCGGAAGTGGAGGCTCGTTTCTCAAAACTGAGGAGAAATTTGGACGATGGAGGTTATTTGGAAAGCTTTGGAGCTGATTCATTACGTCTTGTGGAACATTTGTATAATGACTTGGTGACAACTACGGACAGTCTTCAGAAGACTTTAGCAGAGTTTGGCCGTTATAAACTTGCAGAAAAGGGGAAGGAGGCTGCCCAGCGCCAGCATTTGATTGAAGTGGATTATTTTATGCCACAAACTTGTCCTCAATGTGTTCGTCTAAGGAACTATATAGAATATGGGAAAAATCCAGAGAGAAATCCAAAAACTGTAGATTATATTAAGGTAAGAAATGGGAATATATGTATGCAATTGATTGAGATTACTATTTTACCTAGTATTTTTAATATATATTGTCTTTTTTGTCTTTATCCATTCATTAGCTGGCAGACAGCCGTATTGATGCCTTGCAATTGCAACTCCGTAGCTTAAAAAGCAGAGAAAAGGAAAATATGGCTCTGATATCGTCCCTGAAGAACATGATAGAGACGAGGGATACGGATATTGAGAAATTACGTGATATCATTAAAGTTCGTGGGGGATGTGGCGCTGGGGATTTTAATACCCGTGTCAGCAACACTGATAGATCCCATGAAATGGAACTTAAAGCAGCTGAAATGAAAATGCAAATTCTTCAATTACGAAACCTGGAATTGGAGGAAAAATTGAAAAAATCAATTTGTAAGTTTTTAGTGCTTTGCTTTACGTAGCATTCTAGTTGTATAGTTGCATTTAGTACCACTATAATTTAATTGACGATTTTAAAACTTTTATTTCCTTGTAAAACAGTTGAAGAACATGAGAGCTACATGATGGGGAAAATTCCATCATACTTGGGAGACAAATCGCTGGCTAATATATGTCTAGAAAAGGAGTTAGATAAATATCCTTCCCATGACAAAATGACTTTGTTGGAGAAATTGTACTGCCTGGAACAACAATTATCGCATTGTTGCAAAGAAAAAGCTATATTGCAGAGAAAAATCGAGGAATGTCGAATCAAACACCAAATGCCTACCAAAATATATGCTTCACGAAGTAATAATTCTCAGCCAAATACCATGTAAGTATTTTTGTCAAATACATGTATAACATCAGTTTGGTCCTTTTTTACTACTTACTTACATGTTCAAGTTATTATTGGTGACTGTCAATTTGGAAACAGGTCTAGAAGAGTGACTATGAATAATCCTGTCATTCAAAAAGAAAAGAAATTCACTGGAGGAACTTTATCAAAGCTTGAGTCTCAAAGGGCCGGCCATGTTCGTTCGAGGTCAGAATCGTCTAGACATGAACTTTTGCATCATAACCAATCGAGAGAACAACGAGGAAAGAATTCAAGAGTTGCCTTTGATTCAAAGAACCTAATTCTCAATGATAATAGCGCTGAAGATATTTCAGATGAAGTTTCTCAAGACCAAGGGCAGTCGGCGGAAGAAAATAATGAACTGGAAATGTACTCAGACGGCGAGGACCAGGGTCGAATGAGAGATGTTTCTAATCATAAGCTTAAAAGGACAACGAGAGGGTTTAATTTGAGACAAATATCAAATATGGATGGAAGCATAAAAAATTCAGCGAATCCAAATCGGCTTCATCATGGCCCTCCCGCATTGCAAACTGATTCTTACAGAAGAATCCAAAAACATTCTACCAACAATGAAGCAAGAGACCTCAGAGCCATTGATAATCAAAATCCGTTGAAGTCAAAGTCACTTGTAGCTAAACAATTATCTAAGAAGCAAAGTCCGACAGCCAAATTGCCAACTGTTGTAAATAATGACGAACAAGGAATGACTTCAGAGGTCGATGATCAATACAATTCAGGAGACTATTCATCAGGCGGTGAGGAATTAAACGAGAATGAATATTTTGTATCAGATGGAGAGGATGATCATGCAGATATGCATGACAAAGCCGAAAACTTTACTCATCCTAATAAAACCAAAGCTTTGAAAAATAATCCATCGTATACAATTGTAAATCAAAATCAAGGTAAGCAAAGAAATCCAAGATCCAATCAGGACCAAGGAAGAAATGAACCAAATAGGGAACCTAACAAAAGTGGAAAGTCTGTGGGAAAAGAGAAAGTTGTCCAAAGACGGAGTCCTTCCTCGCACCCTAGTTCCAGTAATTTAAAAGCAAATATTAGTAAAAGTGCAACTGATCTTTACCAAGAAGGTATTCATCCAGGGAGAAGCATTAAGGTTAGTGCTTCCAAGAAAGGAAGCAGAAAAGTTATGCCGTCTGTGATAACGACACCCGCAAACGTAGACGATTTTGGAGAGGCTGTTGACGGTATATTTTTATTCTAACATATTGCTTCTTTATCTAACAGTTTTTAGTTTCACTCTCTGCATGTTTTTTAGAATTAACAAATCAAACACACTAAATTCACGTGAATTGCATTTAATTTTTGTAGTATTCATGATGAAATAACCGAGAATGCTAGCTCATTACCTCGTTCTGCTAATATCTCTTATTTATATATCGCTACTTTTTACATTTGAATTAACCAAATGATTATATTTATTTTGCAGAACTATTGAACCAGTATGAGCAAACTCCACAAAAGAGCTTAAAAGACCAGTTTGAAAATAATACGCAACAAATTAGAGACTATGACGGAAATTATGATGACGATGATGATAGTTTTGAAGACATGGATGAATTAGATTTTGCTGGCGAAGATAGTAGATGGGTAGATTCTAATGCAATTGAACAAAGCGGCAGTAGTAACGACATTAGTAAATCACAGAGGGTATCTAGTAAGCCAACACCTTCCAATAGTCAGCCTAGAAATGAAGATCGATCTCGAAATCCAAGAAATCAAGCGGAATCAAATAATAGGCATAATTTTGCAAAAAGAGTAGGTTTCCCTCAAGAAAATGTAGTTGAATTTGATGATCGGCTTGATAAAGTTCAAGATAACAGGAATAATCCGAATAGTAGTCTTAAGGTTCACAAGCAATCCGTTCCATCTACTGACAATCAGCCCGCAACTAGACTTCCTTCCAATCTTTCCAACCAATCAGTAAATGACAATTCTCATCATCAAAGGGAAAATGCAAACTCAAGACGTTCCACAAGTGATCAGAGATCCAGCCAAATAATTAAAAGTAACACTCAACATGATCAACAAACTCGATCAAAACCAGCACAGGAACAAATGAAGTGGCCCGGTGGAGAATTGCTTCCTCCTAATAAAGACTTTGCTGTGCCAATACCTGTATGTCGTCCAAATGATAGCCAAATCAGTTTTAGTAGTGATATAGGCAATTCACAAGGAATTTCAGCCATTCAGCAGCCATCGTTGCTTTCAATATCGGAATTTGAGAAAGAGAGATCCGAATATGAGACATTCAGAAACCCAGAGGAGAATAGCTTTATTTCTAGAGAATCGACAAGAACCCAGCGCCCGGGTAATAATAGTGACATTGATGTTTATCAAGAGCCTTCATCAAATTTATGGCGCTCCTCAGATAGCCAACAACGCCAACTAAACCCTGCATACAACAATCCTCATTCTGCTCTTGATCGGACAGGGTCTACCAATTACCACTCAAAAAGTGGTTATCACGTTGCAGGTCTTGAAAGAAACGTGATTGGAACTGAATGGTCGGATGGAGAGAGTAGAGACAAAGAGTTTGGAAGAGGTAGAAATTATGGAAGTGATACTGCAAGTATAGGCACTGCAAATGATTCTGCTGCCGGTTATGGTTACGATTCTCTACAAGTAAGAAGAGGGACGAAACCTACCTCTTTAGATAAAGGTGATTCAAGAACATCCCTAGCAGGAAACAGGGCTTTGGATAGAGGCAATTTATTTAAATCGAACGTAGAGCAAGGAGTTCGTAAGGGTACGACTGTTCGAACTATAGCAGTTAATACGGAAGAAAGCTTATGCTTTGGTTTGTCATGGGAAGCAATGGGCGATGCTCCATTTGAAAATAAGCAATTAACAGACAAGGTTTTAGCACAACAAAGAAAAATGTATGGTATTTTTAGTATGCAAACCTATATTAATTATTGTATTTTGCTACTGTCATATTAAATCTTGATATTATTTTTTGACAACAGTGACGAACTTCAGGCTGAAAGCTCCAGACATCAGTTAAAGTCATTCGAGCTTCAAGGTGAATTGGAGAGGACAAGACACATGTTTCAGGTGGAAAAACAAGAGCGTGAATTAGCAGTGGCTGAACTAAAAAGGTTACTCATCTTGACCTTTTACTTTACAATAACAGTATTATTTTTTAATTTTATATATTTATAATTCATTTGCTGCTAATTTTGATTAGGGTTCGAGACCGTAACAGTGAGTCCTCAGCAAGACTGTTGTTAAATTCATCAGTCGACTCTGACATGTTTCGCAGGGGTGCGACTCCGATGGACTTGGAAAGGGAAATAACCAACCTTCGGTCTGCATTAGCTAGTTTAGATAGGGATAAGGACGAGATGCGTGCAGAGTTGGACAGAAAGGATGAAAAATTGGCCAGAGCAGTTCAAGACTCTTCGCAATATGTTGATGAAATTTCTCAACTTAAACTACGCCTGAAAAACGCTGAGCTTGAAATTAGGTTTGTTGAATATTCCATTTCCTAATCAAAAGAAGATAATGAATTGTTAATATGGATGGTTATTTAACAGTCATACGGGCGAATCAGCCAAAGAGCATCACAGGGAGGGCGAGTTTTTGAAAAAACAACTGGAAAACACTCGTCGGGACTTGGAAAAGATACTTCGAGAACGAGATGACGCTTTAAAAGAATTGCATAAAATATCTGCCGTTCATTCAAAAACGCAAACGGAAAGACGAGGAGTAGAGACTGAGTTGGAATTAAAGTGTAAGGAAGCGGATGATTTGAGAAGACAGGTTCAGCGGTATATTGATGAAGTACGACGTATAGAGGAATTGCTTCTGGATAAGGAGGAAGAGATGGAAACACTTATTCAACATTATAGAGCTCTCACTGTAGAAAATAGCAATTTGGAGGCTCAAAGAACTAATCTAGAAAAAGAAGCTGTCTCTATAAGAGACAGTGTTCAGGATGCAGTTCATCAAAACATTAGCTTTAAAACACAGTTAGCTTCTCAAAACGCTCTTGTAGAGTCCCTGGAAGAAGGTATTCTGAATCTTTGTATGCCGTTTAAAGCTGTTATCTTCGTTTGACATGACTACTTACATAACTATTTTTGTGCTTTGTATCTCAGAAATCAAGCGGTTCACGGAACAAGTTTCACAGCTAGAGAACCAATTGGCTAGTAAGCAAGAAAAAGAACAAGCTCTTGAGCATGATGTGAAAGCATCAAGGGATCTTTTATATAGACTAGAAGTGCAAATGGACAAGCTTAAGCTAGATTTGGCCGAAGCAGAAAGTAAACGCAAACAGGTAGCTTAGCAAAAACAAATTGGAACCTGGAACTGCTCAGTTTCTACTTTTAGTTTTTGAGAAATCTGATTCCAGTGTGTAAAGATTAATAATATAGAATTCTAATTCTAATTAACGGTTTTGTTGTCTCTTTGTTGGTTTTAAGCTTGAAGTAGAAAATTCTGAATTGTCAGCTCATATTGAGACCCTCGAATCCAGATTACGTGAAGAAACAGACCGACAAACTCAACTGGAGCAGTTAGTGGCTAATTCAAGGGAAAAAGAATTTAAAAATCAAAGCACTGCCTCAAATCTTTCCCGGGAAAGGGATGATTTAGCAGAGAAGCTAACAAGTTTGCAGCATCGAAGGTAATCTTATCTTCTGAATAATCTTTACTTAGTGAAAGTATGACATTTATATGATGGTGTTTTATTTCTAGTGAAACCTTGAACTCTGAAGTGTCGAGGTACAGGTTAAAGTCAATTGAACTACAAAATGATTTGGATCGTACTCGAAGGCAGTTGGAAACTGAGAAACGCGATAGGGAATCTGCTATCAATGAACTTAAAAGGTTTGCTTGTGTAAACAAGGAACACGATTGGATATCAAACGTAGAATTGGCTAAGATAATAACATTATTCATTTTTTCAGAGCAAGAGAGCAACTCCATTCCAACAGCGCAAACTACTTGATCAAAACCGCATTAGGAAGTTCTGGTTTGAGCTCCGAATCTCCTGCGCAATATGCAAGTCCAGAAGCAAGGCCAAATATTTCGGGCACGTTAGCTGAAGGTTTGCTTGCAAGTAGTGGTTCTAGAGAGCAAAGTCCGTTCAGGGTTTCCGGATTATCATCAAGTTCTCAGCAAGAAACTCCTCCGTAAGTAAATTACACATGTGCCTTCTTTAAAAACTAGTCCGTAGTCTTATATTTTTTAATATGAATAAAATATTACCCATCTCAGAGCTGCAACCTCAACAGGACGTAGAGATGAAAAGTCTGAAGACGAGCCAGCCGAAACATAATTTTACAGATGTACATAATAAGAATAGGTTTTATTATTATTACAATTTTCAAACATTTTATTTCCGTATTAAATACATTCTTATTAATTTTATATATTTTTAATGGTTGAATACCTACTTAATATTTATTATACAAATAACTCGTATATTTTATGGTGTTTTAGTGAAATCAAATATATAAATACTAATAAATGTACACATTAGAGTATTCAATATCAACTTCTTCAAATAATGGTCCATTAATCGTCAATTCTATCTTTATATCGAAACAGTTTGGTTTAAAGTTTAACATAATGCAAGAAAATCACAAAGTACAGAGTAAATGATGCCAAATTCCCGGTTACATAAACAGGGTTCTATTGAACGAACATGGTGATTATTTTAATGGGTTATCTTTTCGTACCCGTTATATATTACATTACTTCCCACCTCTGGTTTTTCTGCCCTTCCCTCTTCCTCTTTTAGTTGTGTTTTTCTTACTTCCCACTGAACTTTTGCTTATAGAGGACACTGTGGACCCTACTTCCGACTGGTTATCGTCATCATCGTCTAAATCTACATCGTACACTGTTGCTTTCCTTCTCCGTTTGGTTGGTTTATCTGGTTCTGTTGCAGTTGAAGTAGACGCTGAGGCTTCTTCCTCCTCTATGGTCGGCCTCTGTTTTATCCCTTTAACTTTCTTTTTTGGAATAGGTTCAGGTTCGGGTTCAGGGGTTGAAGCTTTTAAAGTCGTTTCCAATACAGATTCAGATGTTAAAGAGGAGTCGCCTAATTGTGACAAAGCTGGGTCTTCAATAAGGGTAGACATCTCTTGCCTATGATCAAAATATCTGAGTCGTCTGTTTTCGGGACGTGGTGGTTTCACTGGACTCTTTTTCGAAGTGGTTAACTTTTCTTCATCCTCCACAGTTGTAGATTCAAATATTAGTGATTCATGAATAAATGATTTCTGCATACTTGTTCCCGCCTGTGCGCTATCCAAGGCAAGAGTATCATCCATATCTCTAGTAGGAGTTTTTGCTCGTGAAGCCGCCCTTGTTTTTGCTCGCGTGATTTTTGCTTCTTCTTCAAGATTTTCATCACTAGCCCGAGAAACTTTTGTAGGTGTTCTGGAAGCTGCAGTACGCTTTTTTCCTCTTCTAGTGCTTCCCTCTGAGTCATCTGTAAGTTCATCAACATCTCTTGATGGAGTTCTTCCACGAGATGCTCCCCTTGCCCTAACTCTTGCAGGAGCTTCTTCTTCTTGTTCTTTGCTGTTATCAATTTCAGTATCTCTTGTTGGAGTTCTTCCACGAGATGCTCCCCTTGTCCTAACTCTTGCTGGAGCTTCTTCTTCTTTGATGTTATCAATTTGAGTATCTCTTGTTGGCGTCCTGGATCGAGATGTGCGTCTTTGCCGTGATGTCGTAAGCGTTTCATCCATTTGTTGGTTGTCTTCAATGATAGTTTCTTTTGGAAGGTTTTTAGTGTCCCTAGTTTTCGTTTGAGCTTTCACCTTTGTTTCTTGACCTTGTTCTTCCAGCTGGATATCTCTTGTAGGAGTCCTTGTACCAGCCTGCGTGCTATCCACGGCAAGAGTATCATCAACATCTCTAGTAGGAGTTTTAGCTCGTGAAGCCGCCCTTGTTTTTGCTCGCGTGA
>JAHZNK010001538.1:0-14322 GCA_027744615.1 Lepidocyrtus cf. nigrosetosus NNG-2020 | reverse complement strand
AATTATCTCAAACTGGGCTATATCTAACTGTAACCATCTCAAAGTTTTTATCTACTAAATCACTATTTCTGTTAATTATGTACTATTATACCTTTTTATTTATTTAAGGGGCGACAACATCGCTGAGCTTTTTGGTTGCTTTGACGAACAAAATCTTTTCTCGTGTGCGCCGATAAAAATGGTGAAAGCACACTATAGTTTTTCTATTTTGCTTTTTTTACTACTGACTTATCTTACCACTATAAAAAAAACTCGATAGCCAATACGCATCGAATGTGCTAATCCAAATTGAAATGACTAAATCAAAAGACTAGAACAGATTGCATCAAACAGTCTTGTGAAATATTTTAGCGTAGTGGGGCTGTCTATGGTCTAATGGAGTAGAAACTTTACTTACTTTCCTGGGTTTTAAGGTACGTTCTGTTTCTTTTACGTACGCCAGTCATTGAAGGTAGGAGATTTGGCCACGATAGGGTTTTGTTGTCGAAAAGTAAGATCTCCATGGACACGAGGACGGCAACAACCCCTTTCCCTTGTTTGATCCATTCTTGTTAAATCCACGATGATAAATATGCTATTGACACAACCAACTTTATGACATCGCCGCACATTACGTGTTTTGCGAGGGAGAAAGTAGGAAATGGAAAGTGCAAAAATCAGGGTTACAAAGTAGGTAGGGTCAAGGAACAAAAATGAGCGATGTGAATGAAAAATGTTGAAATGAGTAGTATTATTCAAAAAAGCAGCTGAGGAATCATTGAAGTGAAAGGGGGACTTGACGGATGAAGTAATGAATTTAAAACGACATACATGCCAAAACAATGATCATAAATAAACATTTAGAGAATAATACATTTAAGTTAATTGGTGTTTAATAAGTGTTCGGGAATTCATGTTATAAAAAGACGATTAGGTATGTACCTCTAAACTTAGTCATGTAGTTTTTTTTGTAGGGTAATACAAACTGTTTTTATTAAATACAATTAGAAACCTCCTTTCAGTCATTCACAAATATTCGGTACATATCAAAAATGCTTCGGTATAAGAAATTATTATTTTAAATATTTAACTGAAACACATAAAAAGGGTAAAAAATTATTTGCTACTTTCAAAGAGTAATACTTATGTTGGTCCATGAGATGATATTGAAACCAAAACGAGAGGGTCATTATCCTATAAACAGTTACTTTTTTGTTTCCAATAATTACAATCCCCATTAATGTTAGTAGCAGTACAGTTCAATTATTGTTTAAGGGAGAATGCTCAAAGGAAAATATTTCACTCACGGTACCGGTCATAAATAAATACATGCACTTCTTCACATGCAAAGAAAAACTGCCGGAATTATTTTTAAAACAATCACTTAACCTATGGACTTATTGTTATTTTTAAAAAATCAAATACATTCGAAAACAAAGTTCGTGGATAATAATGCATATTATGGCAATGATAATATTTGAGACGCTTTGCGAAAATAATTTACTCCTAGTCATTATCCTCTAATCAGTATGGTGCGCGAACTGCTTGTGGCGGTTTTGGAGACTGGCTGATGTATTGCTTGATAGTTGATGGACTTCCAATTACAATTTCACACTAGAAAAATAAGCAAACCAAAATAATTAAATTTGAAACCGAATTGAAATTATATAATTAAGTTGAGTGCATATCTTATAAATTAATTAACCTTTTCCAAAGCATATTTCAGTCTTTGTCCAAGGTCTTCAGAGTATCCAAGTTCCTGCAACTTTTTCAATTTGAATGTCCGCATCACGCGAGGTTGACCAATTGTTGTTACAGCCCCAAGCAATGGACAGAGAATCATCTTGGAGTGATCCCGGAAATTGTTTATTTGGACAGTCCCATTGCTGAGAATCATAACGACAGCTCGAGAAGTTCGGAACCAAGTCCACAAATTAGGAAGTCGAGCGATGCAATTATTAGCTGGTGCAACTCTGCCTCCGGTCTAATAACGAACGAAATGCAATTGGTTAATTTATAATAAACAGATTTTGCTGCTTTATAGTTGCAGATTTGTAAATACCTTAAGCAGATTCTCCTTCATATATTGCTGGAAATAGTTCAACAGCTTAACCTTCTTCTGAAGTTCAGCAGGGTAGTCCACGATTGTGTAATAATGTTCTTTACCATTGCGCTCAATATAATGCATATTTTGCAAATCAGCTAGCAAAATCAACTTTGTCTGATCGTTGAAGCTCACGCCAATTGAATCATCGGACAACTGATATCCAAAGCCATACTTGTCAGAGTAATCCACCCACTTGGAAATCCAAAGTAACGGACAAGAAGAGGGATCCTCGCTATCATCTACAATTTAGAAAAAGTATAAAATAGTTTTTTTATAAATTCAGGTAAACGTAGTAACAGACTTATTCATAAAAACAAGGTCATTAAATGCAGTCGTACCATCAGTATTCATTACTCCTCGCACTGGTCCATGTCCACTAAGTGTTTCTAAAATTTGCATTCTCATGCTCTTAATCAGTTCCAGGATCTCCCCAGGTGACATCTCGTATCCTTGTTCCATTGAAGTATTTAGACCGCCATTTCCCTTTATGCTTGGCTTCGGAAAGTGAGTAATGGGAGAACCTTTAGGATTGTGCTCAACCAGAGGTCGTTTTGACGAGGTTGAGACGTTCGGCGCGGAGCCTTTCATTGACGTTCGGGACGATGTAGGTTGTGCAAATCGAGGAGCAACAGTTAAAGATGATGGAGGCAGCGAAGGCGGAATGTAACCTGTAATACAAATATATAAAGATTTGTAACATATGAATTATCTAAAGCTGTTTAAAACAAAGGGATAGCAATTATTAGCGCTGTAACTTACATTGAGTTAAGAATTCATGTGCCAGAACTTGCTTGGCTGTGGGACGGAGAGTTGGCTCAATCTGTAACATTTTGCTTATCAAGTTTCTTGCTTGTGGTCCAATTCGATTTGAAGGTAGATGATAATCACCACGTCGAATCTTTGCATACGTATCCCTAAGTGAATTTGTCTCAAATGGTGGCTTGCCAACTAGCAATGTATACCTGAAATTATGAATTAAGTCAATTATGTAAATAAGAACATGAAAAGAAAACCATCCATTCTATGGTCAACTTACAAAATACACCCAATGGACCAAATATCCACCTCATAACTATGACCTCGCTTTGCTAGCACTTCTGGAGCGATGTAGTTGGGAGTTCCACACAATGTTCTTTAACAAAGAAAAAAGTGCGCTCATGATAAGAGAAAACATTAAGATCAATAACATATAATATATTCACAAGCCCGATATTTCAAAATATAGATATGTACTCCATCATGCAAAGCACATTCAATTAAATATATTTTATGAATGTATCCCTTAAAACTAAACGAAATTACGTACCTTTTTGGCACACAGCTCCAGCACGATATACACATTATTGTCATCCTCAAAATACGAGTAGAAGTCTACGATGTTTTCATGCTTGAGATCGCGGTGAATTGTGATTTCCTAACAAGAAACAGACAATTGCATATTATCATATAATGTATCCCTCCAAAAGACTGTTTAAGTGCCACTAACAGTTTTACATTTTTATGGCACTTACATCAAGAGATAAAAAATGAACATTCATAACTTAATTTTGAATTCATACCTGCGCCATCTTTTCCCGTTGGTGTGATTTTGTGAGAAGGCCCTTATTAACCACTTTGCAGGCAAGGAGCTGCTTTGTCATTGGATCCGCAACTTCATAACATTTTGCAAACCCGCCCTGAAACAATCACATAAATAAATTATAATTAAAATCATAAAATTAGTTTATAATCATCATCATTATCTTAACTCACCCGCCCTAAGAAACGACCTCTTTGATAAGTAATCTTCTTATATCCATCATAAATAACCTCCGGCACCTCAACTTTCTCATTACTAGTTATTGGTTTCGAAGTCCCTGGAGTGATTTTCGGAGGTGTCCTACCCGTCAACTTTAGCGCTCCTTGCGGGGCTCCAAGTCCTTTATGTGGAGCGCCTTGAAACATTTTGAAATTATCACAATATCCTGAACGTTTTTAAAAAATGGGTTGTCTCGGTGAATATTATAAAAACTACCACACATGAATTAAATAATTTAAAAAAAGAAGGAAATGAAAACTGTTAAAAAGAAAAAAAGGAGCCGCGAGAGCGAATAAGCCTTGAACAACAATGCACTCCAATTGTCAAACTATCACTGGCAAATCAACGAACGGACAAAAATTTTTGAGCGGAGCGTAGCAGCAAAAGTTTTGTTCAACACATCCTAATCCTAACCTAACCAGCTTCACAGACCTACATTTTACATGGACGGACGATGACCAGGGAAATACGAGAAAACCTTATTCAACCACTCCGGCATCTTATTCGAGGGAAAACTGCTTTGCTTTTTTTGGACAGAAAATGAACGGTCGACTCTCTGCATCTTTCTAACCAAGTTATACTATGAATTGAGCATGCAAAGGTATTCACTTTTTCATATTTGTTCGTTAGAAAAGTTGTTGATTACATTATAAGCGTGCGTGTTAGCTCTTCTTATATGTAGTTTCTTTTCTTATCATTGAAAAAAGCTGTTAAAGTTGGGCCTTTTTTGTCTCTGGACTTTTATGTATGATGTATTATCATATACATGATGCGTGCAATTATATTCAAACGGATTCTGAAGGATGTCTGCAGTTTGGCTAATAATGTTAGAAAAAAGCATAGGATGGGTTTGTGGGGCATACGGGTTCAACTTTTTACCTTTTTGGACAAAAGAAGAGAGAAGAAAGCATTAAAATGTGGATGTAGGTAAAAGGTGGATAAACGAAGAAATATTTGGATAGTGTGGTTATTCATACCTAGTTTTATGGCTAAATGGCAGGTATTGAAAGGACTGTGTTTTTCTGATATTATATGAGCAATATTGTAATTATTTTTGTGGATATTTTTTCTATATGAAAATAATACGTTTTACGGATTATACTTGTTTCCTTTAGCTACCGTATTTCTTTAATTATAAACCCCAACCATTTAAAATAACGTAACTTCTTTTAATACTCTTCACTCTCTGTTTAAATCAGTATATGGCATGCGTTATAATAAACTTGTTTGTGTTATTAAACTACAGGATAAAAACAACTTCAATAAAATATTTGATTTGCTTATCTTATCCTGCATCCTCATAACACGACAAAAATTTAAAACCATATTTCTATAGTACGTACCTTTCTCCTGTCTCTTATTTGCTTTGTTTATAAATAACCTTTCTTGCTTAAATCCAGCTTGAGTAAATTCTGCGGTGGCTTATAATAGGAGAAATGCGGTATTTGAGTTATTCCAGCATGGCATGGCAGCTAGGGAAAGCTGGAAAACGTATGGAGAACGAAAGAACAAAGGAATTTTATAAAACGACATGCAAAGCTTGGCTATTTCCATATCTGTTGGAAGTGTGAGGTGGGGCTATTATTTTGCTGCTGGAAATGACGGAAATTTGTTTTCACTTTTTTGCACTTGTTTTGCTATTGTTGTTGAAATACCTTGATATATCGATATGGCTATTTCGGTTTTCGGGTAGTTGACCTGACTATGATGAGGATATGATATTATGTTGCGAATTTCATTGATTGTCATGTCATTCTTTTTTGACATGATTCACCACCCAGTACTCATCATATTCTAGGATTTTCCAGTATGAAATGTACGTTTAAAAAAGATGGATATTATTGCTTGGTAGAAATATAGGTGATTCTAGAAAATAAGTATTTTCTTTGATCTTTTCTTTCCTGTTTTGAACGACTTTATGTAAATTCAACATTATTGTCGTCTGCCTTCTCTTTTGTAATACTCAAATCAGAGAAATGAAAGGAAACAGAGTAGGTTGAAGTTTTAGGCTGTAAAGTTGAATAACTTTGATGAATAAGAACATAAGTTAGGCACCATAGGTACTTGAGAAAAATGTAAAAATACTCGAAATATTATTTCGGTTCGTTGAAGAGAAAATCTAGAACGTTCTGTTAACTATCCAGCAACAAAGGACAAAAACGCCTATCTACGAAACCTTAAACTCTGTCATTTAGTCTTTTTGTTCCCTTAATAAGTTTAATTTTAATGACGAAAAGAATAACAGCGGTTAATGCGTTAATATACAAACGCAGCCATAACTTAACAATTTGTGATTACCTATAAATTGGTTTGAAACATGTTGGAACAGGGAACATTTTGTAAATTGTAAAATAGCCATGTATGTATGTAATAAATTATCTGGGTACCTCACTACTACTACAGAAGTATTTCATATCAGTATCAGATAAAAACTTAAAACTCTATAACATCACGATGAGGTAGTAGCTAAAATGAATGACAAACTGTCATTTTTCCTTTTCCTGTTTTGTTTTAACAACTCAATCAGAATATAAAACTTGAAATGAGTCACTTTCCAATTATCTAAAATTGTAAGCAAGCAGTAATAATGGAGGGCATTTTTTTAAACAAAAGAAAGTCTTTGTTCAATATTCTTTTGATTTTCATTATAATTTCATAACGATTTTTCCAATGCTCACAGGTAGATGGCTTGCGCATAGGAACCCACGCGCTTCACACAAGCTGAAATGAACAAATGCGAACAAAGGAATTTATTACGATCCCCTTTTTCCTAATCAAGTTTCGAACTTCAGCTGATGATACTCCTCCTTACTTTACGTACTAACTATACCTTGCAATTTACAAAACATGAACATTTAATACCCCATCCTAACCATTCTACAAATACTCTTAAAAATTATTCTCTTTAAAGATTCTTTAAATCTTTTCTTTAAAACATTATTCAACCATCTTTGCTACATAACAAGTTATCTTAACGATGTTTATGATTAAATGTGTATTTAAAGCGTAATATGATTAACATCGTCATCATTTTTTAGTGTGCCACATGCTTAATGTTTTTTAAGTTGATTGCTCGATACATATGCCCCTATATATAAAAATTGCGTTGTTTTCATAGAAAATAATTTTCCATATGAAAAAAGAGAAAAAACGAGCCACGAGCACAAGTTTGCTATTCATGGTTCAATGTTGACTGACTGCAAAACTCTCAACCTTGTCTATAGACTTTTTACTAAACCAACTTGATTCTCTATGTCCTCTCCTCTTCTATTCTCTACTTTTGTAGTAGCCTCTGTCTGTGTGTGTACTCTGTAATCCAACCTTTTTTCTTCTTCCCTTTCCTTATTCACGCATTTCATCTGAAAGCATCGAAACAGCAGTCGCATCTCAGCAGTTGAACAGCTCACTTGGCAACAAACAACAAAAGGTTTATATACAGTAAAAAAGGGGAGATTAAAAGGAAATCATTTAAGTTTAATTGGTCATTAATTGTTTTTAAAAGTGATTGGTAAAGAACAGAGAGAAAGTTGAATACAAAGCTTTTGGAGGAGGACAGGACCTTTCTAGGATCAGGTGAGCAAGAATACAAAAAATATTAATAAAAAAGGTAGGTTAGGAGGTGGGGAAGTGGGGATCAAGGTCAAAAGTCGTAATTTCCAGTTGAAAAATATACGTGGGTTTTAAAGAGTTAAAAAATTGAGAAGAGCATTTTATGAAGAACATTGCATGGAAATGTAAAAATAACGTGAAGGTGGTGATGTAAGTGGCAGTGGTGGTGATGGTACGTAGTTTCATAAAATTGAGTCTTGGAACATGTTTGGAATAATGTGGTTTCTGCATTCTTACTTCCTCGTCATCTGTTCCAGTTTAAAAATAACATAAATGATGTAATGATAATCAGTATAATTTCAGAAAAATGTCCTTTTTTAGTAAACTAAAGTTCATTTACATCATTTAATAATAGTCAATGTCTCTATTATTATTCAATTGAAAAAATGTTTTTCAACTATTTACAAAAATTACCAAGAAATTCGTTGTTACTTAATTCTATTGAAAGTAATTCGAGTAAATGAGTATAATTAAGTCATGGCTTAAGACGAGAGGAAACAAAGAAGCTTTTAAGAGTATTATTTACTGCTAAATAAGATATTTTTTTGCAGAAGTTAGTCAGCTTAGGCATTGAAAATCTTTTGATATTGGCATTTATCATTGGATTAATATACGAATCCACTTTTTTGTTTTTCAATCTCTTCTTCTTCTGCAAAATCACCTGCGTTGGATTCCCTTCGTTTTTCTGCTGCTGCTGTTTTGTATTTGAAAAGTGTGTAAAAGTATTCGAGAGAGTCTTCTTCATCATAAACTCTGTAGAGAAAACGGTGGTGGGTGGAGAGAACTCAACTCACAGAGAGAGAAGAACTAGAAAAGCAGATTGCCAGCTTGTTTTTTTCCTCCATATATACTCCAACACTCCAACTCTGTACTTTGTATCTTGCTCATTCCTCTTTGAAGCTACAGTATAAATTGAACAGGGTGGCTATAGAGAGTCCCGTCGAGGAGTCATCTGCTTGAAAACGAAGAACAAAGCTATTTTTTTCTAAACCCCTATAGAAGAAGAAGGACAACAAAAGCTGTTCTGCCCGTGGTGTGGAAACTGCGTTTCTTAGAAAATATAAAGCGGATACAGAATTTTTGTGGAGTTCTCCACTCCTTCGTGTTTCTAAGGGGGGGTTAAAGATATAAAACAGCTGATCGAGTGATCAGAAAGAGAGAGAGTCTATATTGAAGGTGGTGGTGTGTGTTTTGTGTAGGAAGTCTGTAGGGGAGTTGAGAAGGGCGATTTAAACTGTGTTTATATGACTGGCTGATGCCCCTTATCAAATACGACGAAGCCATGTTATTGTGAGGTATAAAAATAGTGAAGTACATTCCTCCTGGATCAGGAGCTCTTTGTGAATTCCTCTATTCAGAAAAAAGGTTAGTGGAGGAAGGGTTCTTAAAATATTTAAGAAATTATCATCTAAAACTTTAAAAGAGTTTTATAAAGTTAAAAGTATGGGTTATTATCCTCACAGTTTCTTTGTTTTCATTGTTTACTGGTCATAACTACGTAAATTAAGATTTTGTGTTCGTCAACAAAATCAATTTTAATTGCTGGGACAATTACGCAAAAGGTTTTAATTGTGCTTTACATTGATAATTTTAGGGGTAGTTAATGAAAAGGTTAAAAAGTTGAATGAAATGTGGATTTCTTTTGTTTTCAGGATTTGTTCGTAGCCATTTTGATTTGATCTGAAAGGAAAAGGGGAAACGGAGAGGACAAAGAAAACCTCTCTGTTTAGTGTCACCTGTTGTGGATTAAGGATTTGGGTCTGTTTTGGGATTTCATTTTAAAGTTCAGACAAGGATCAGAAGGATTCAGTAGCAATGTCGTCTCCAAGCGCTGGAAAGAGGAGGATGGATACGGACGTGATCAAATTGTAAGAATCAGTTATTTTTAATTTTATTCAGTTGACATCTGTGGCAAGTAGTTTATGAGTTTGAAAGGTGTATTTTTAGTAATCTTCTTGCAAAAATACAAAGGTTAAAATTTTGCAAAATTGTACAAACAATTTTTGCACTTGCATGTTTCTCTAAAGCTTTGAGGGGATTCACATGAAAACAGAAATGAAACGCATAATAATAACCTTTGCTCATTTATATTCATAATGCACACATTATGCTATTAGAATAGTGTAGTAATTATGTAATATTTAAAGTTAAAATCTAAGTAGAATACAGTTTTGTTTTGAGTTGATGACATGCTGAATAGAATCTAGGATATTGTGTAAATTTTGGAAGAGAACAAAGGAAAATCATTAAAACTCCAATTTTATCTTCCAATCCTCCATTATTCTAAAATCACGATTAGAAAAACTGTTGGGGTTAAATGGAGGATGTGGATGGATTGCATAATGTACATGAGATGCTTTTCAGACCATAAAAATCCACAAGCCAGACAAAAAGCCGACGGGTATCATAATTATATTTTCTGTTTACCTGTGCCAATATTTATCATAAAAAGTTAAATACCGTATGAAAAATCCTGGATTTAGGTTATATCCATTTAGCATGATTTTTGAAGCGGGGTTAGTTTGTTTTTGAGGATGATAATGACGATGGTGATGGTGACCTATCTCCCATGACTCGTGATAATCGTCCAAGTATGAAATGG
This sequence comes from Lepidocyrtus cf. nigrosetosus NNG-2020, assembly GCA_027744615.1. Classification (NCBI taxonomy): domain Eukaryota; kingdom Metazoa; phylum Arthropoda; class Collembola; order Entomobryomorpha; family Entomobryidae; genus Lepidocyrtus; species Lepidocyrtus cf. nigrosetosus NNG-2020. The sequence goes on along the minus strand of JAHZNK010001538.1, from coordinate 4,227 downwards.
TAAAACTGATGATGAAGGAGAGAGAATCATATAAAACATTCATAAATGGATTGATGATAGTAGAGTAATGTCACGTCGTCGTCATCACATCATATTTTCTATATTACTACAATATTTTAGGTAGAAAAGAGTCCACCTTTATTAGTTGAAACCTCGCCTTGTCGTAAAAATATTGTGTACAATTCGGAACCACAAAACAATGACAATAGTGATTGGTATTACGATAATTAAAAAATATGATTTGGTGCGAGATATTTCACTGTTACTCGAAACGTAAAATATTTTAACTGGCAATTTGCTAATTAACTATTTGGAGGGCAGCATATTTTTCAATTAGGATTGTTATGTTATGTTCTTGTATTGTAGCTGCGTGACATATATTTATGAATTAGTATGAAGTAATTATGGAAAATTATTTTTATATTTTTGTATTAAAAATACAATCTAAGATAAAAACACTGACCAGGTCATTGTGAATCGTAAATGCGTATTTCATTCCAACCCATTTATACTTTGATGCTCATCGTTATCCAGTTATCTAAAGTTAACTGGACAAGTAAATCCCTTATCTTAATATTTAACTCTGCGCTCATTGCCCAAAGGAGGAATAAAACGAAAAAGAGTTCATTGGTCGATTGATTGAAAGAGTGGAGAAGGAGAAAAATTTATATATAATTTTAGATTAAAAAATAGAGTTTATTCCCCTAAGAAATGTTTAGGCATGAGGTTCGTTCATACGATATTTTAGACATAAAATTGTACATATATGTCGGTAAAATTATGATAGTGGACGGATGGACACTCTCGCCATGGTCAGGCATACGTTTTGCTGCCCAGTAGCGATAAAATAATGTATGGAAAATAGTCTCACGTAGGAAAATAATGATGATACATATTATTTAAAAAGAATAATATAAAAATTATTGTTGAGAGCAACATGCCAGGGAAAAGATGGAGATAATTGTAGGTTTCATTAACAACGTTACTGCATCGCCAGCAAAATAGATCTGTGCTTTCATTCCATATCATAACGTTTTGACTTAAATACTTTTCTTTTATATATTGAAATATTTGTAGGACTACCTTACACTTCTCCATACGATTCTTTTTTGACAAAGAAAATTCTCTGAAATGAAATTATATATTATGACGATATCAAGAATAGGGTAGCAGACTTTTTGGCCTGGTCCGTTTTCTTTTAATGTTTCCTTTGTGTTGTTTTCAACCCTTTTGCCTTTATATATGCAATAACCTTAAAAACTTTTGTTAGGACATGATAAAAGAGAATTATGCGTGTTTTTATTGTAAACTTGGTTCTCATCAAAGAAGTGGCTCTTTCCTTGTCGGGTGTGTGGTTGTTCTGCTGTTCAATACGGTTTTTCATACAAGGAGGATGATAAGTAAGTAGGAGGAGGAGGTTGATAATGATTCTGCAATGTACTGTTAGAGATCAGTGCCCTGCTGGAAATCCGTTTGTTATTAGTGCAACTTTGCAACTACTTTTTATTCAAACTTGTTGTCCGACAAACACACAGACAACAAACATATCATAATGACGATGAGGATTATAACGATGAAAATGCAAAGCATTTTTCATTTCGCTGTTGTTGTTTTTAGTTTTTAGGCCTTTTCTAGGTTGAATTTGATGTTGTAGTTGATGGGTGAGACTGGGGGAGTACATTGCCGTTGCGGCTCTATGTTTATTTCAAACTTTTATTGTTCTGACTAAATAAATATAGTTGGATTAAAATTCTATTGTTAGTTTTGCTATAGGAGAAAATAGCGAGGGAGCGTCGCGTCATCATCAAACATCACCAATAATCATTTTGATTCCTCTCTCTAGATTTTTGCATCATTTTAGCATACCTATGAGCGTTTTTATATCACAAAGCATTATCTTTTGACTGTTCGATTCTGTAAAAGAGTTGCATCCGCCAACAAATTACTAATGAATGCAACAACGAAACAAACAAAACTGCTAAAAACTCACATGTTCAGTTTTAAAGTTGATTGTTTGAAGGCATATAAAAATATCTTGTTTTAGACTAGGATGAGCTATAGTTGCGCTGGGGTATCAGTCTATTTGTTCATATAGTTTTAAAAAAATGGTAATTCTCGAAGTAAACCTGCTACCAACTTGCCACAAAGAAGGACTATGGACACAGCAGTAGCAAAAAGCAAAAGTCAGTAAAGTGTTACTTTTAAGTTAGGAAAAGCGTGTACGTAATATTATCATTAGTGAATATATATTGGCAAAAACTTGATTATATTGAGTTGCTGCTATAGCTAAAAGGTTGTTGTTTTGCTGATGAAACTCTTCCCTACTCCCTACTAATGGGCGTTTCGCAATGAACTGGCCAAACGAGCTCCTGTTTTATTCGAACTTTGTTTTTGAATGCAAAATTGTATAGAAATATTGCGTTAACAATGTTTATGCTGTGTAACCTTTAAAGAAAAGAAAGGAGAAATGCAAGGGAAAAGTAGACTATATGATGGTTTTTAGGGTAACTGATTGTATGCATTAGTCAGAGAGAAACAATAATGACTCAAGCAAAAGTAACTCGTTTCATTTGAGAAAAAGGTAAAAATAATAATGGGAAGTTACCCTCCGCTCTCTCGCGATGTTTTATAATGATTTACTTTGAATCTCTTTATTCTTCCCTTTCTTTGAAACAGTTTCCTCCTTCTTATTCTCCGTTGTAAAGTTTCTTGGTCTATTTTCTATTATCCTATTGAAGAATTATTTGCCTGAAGCCCACTCACTTGCTCTCTTGCTTTGCTGGCTCCGGCTGATAAGCTTCAGGCAAGTAAAAACCTCTTCAAAAGGATTAAAATGGGTAGTTAAGAAGGCGAGTGATGTGGTGAAGATGATGACGATAGAACGAGAGAAAATTCCTTTCAAAAATACTTTTCTGAGTTGAATATTGATTAATAATGATGTGAGGATGCATAATATCCATAGTATTTTTCCGTATAATACTACACGCGCGTATTATATTTAAAGTGGATGGCTTTCTGACATAATTATGTACATTTTAAAATTTGTTATGAAAATCAATCAGTTTGGTTACAGCGTGAAATCTTTAATGATTTTTACATGTCTTTAATTTTCAATTATCTTTTGTTTTCTTACAGGATCGAGTCCAAGCATGAGGTCACTATTCTTGGAGGTCTCAACGAATTCTGTGTTAAATTCTATGGACCCCGTGGAAGTAAGTTGCTTTAAAATGACAATTTTCACGCATAAATCTTATTCCTGCTTCATATTTTCTATCTAAACTTTTTGACCAGAATTGTATTATTATTAGCCGTGCCATAAACATGATTTGTGTAAATCCTAAGGGATTTTCATTAGTGCAAATATTGAGGTTAATTAGGATAATATATTTGTTGTCTTCCGTGGTTTTTGCTTTAAGCAAGCATATAGGACTTGATAGATTCAAAACTACACATAAAATAAGTTCAATACTGTTTTCTATTTACTATGTTTAGTTCAAGTCAAGTACAATGAACGAAGTTGGTTTTTATACATAAATGAATGATGACAGGACTTGTCAAATCAATTTTCCCACTTGCGCTTTTTGAAAACTTTGATAAGATTATTGGGAAAATGTAATGTAGGGATCGTTTTCAACTTTGTACCCATAATAAATACTTTTTTACGAAGTTAATTTACTTATCATCATGATTTATCAAGTGGGAGTTTTATTGATTTAAGAATGAAGGATTTTTGCAGCATAATAAAAGCCATGATGCATACAGTTGTTCATCCGCCTCCACTAATAACTCGTTTCCTTGATATTTAAGTCACGTTAGTTAAATATACCTTGATGCATATGAAATTAATGCAAAAAACGGAACAAGATTTATCTTTTGTATAAATTAATTACGCCTGGCCTAGATCTCCAAATTAAAACAGAATTTGGCTTAAAAAGTACAGAAGCTTTGTATATTTCGCGATAGACAAGTGAATCAATAAAATTCATATTTTTAAGCGATACATTTAGATCGATTTGTTAAGTGTGTTTACCTAAAATATTAAAGTTCTATTGCAAAAATAATAATAAATGATGTACTCCCAATATAAAAGGCCCCAGTTGTTTTAATAGGTTTCTATCAATGTAGTTAAATAGTCACCTAAAATCTTGAATAGAAACCCCAGAAGAACTATTACAGAAATTGTTTTATGTTTGAGATTGGTCATGTGGATTGGCTATAAGATAAATC